>CAUYRT010003479.1:0-12564 GCA_963574885.1 Lepilemur ruficaudatus | reverse complement strand
CATTTCTTAAAATTGAGTAATATTCCATTGTGAACAAATACCAGATTTTAACAATCCACTCATGCATTGACGGGCACTTGGGTTGTTTCCATGACCTAGCAATAGTGAATTGTGCTGCCATAAACATTCGGGTGCAGATGTTTTTATAACAGAATGTCTTATGCTCTTTTGGATAGATACCTAATAATGCTATTACTGGATCGAATGGTAATTCTAATTTTAGCTCTTTGAGGAATCTCCCAATTCTTTTCCACAAAGGTTGCACCAATTTGCAGTCCCACCAACAGTGTAAGAGAGTCCCTATCTCTCCACATCCTCGCCAGCATTTGTTGTTTGGGGAGTTTTTGATAGAGGCCAGTCTCACTGAGGTTAGGTGGTATCTCATGGTGGTTTTGATTTGCATTTCTCTGATGATTAGAGATGATGAACATTTTTTTATATGTTTTTTGGCCATTATTCTGTCTTCTTTGGATAAGTTTCTGTTCATCTCCTTTGCCCATTTATAAATGGGGTTTTTTGATTTTTTCTTGTTAATTCTTTTGAGTTCTAGGTAGATTCTTGTTATCAGACCTTTGTCAGAGGTGTAAAGAGCAAATATTCTCTCCCATTCTGTGCGTAGTCTATTTGCTCTAGTGATAATTTCTTTAGCTGTGCAGAAGCTTTTTAATTTGATCATGTCCCATTTGTTTATGTTTGTAGCTGCATTGATTGCTTTGGGGGTCTTCTTCAAGAATTGTTTGCCTAGACCGATGTCTGAGAGGGTCTTCCCAACATCCTCTTCTAGCATTCTTAATGTTTCCTGCCTTAGGTTTAGGTCTGTTAACCATCTTGAGTGTATTTTTGTGAGAGTGAGAGGTAGGGATCCACTTTCATTTTTCTGCATGTAGCTATCTAGTTTTCCCAGCACCATTTATTGAAAAGAGATTCTTTTCCCCAATATATCTTTTTGTCTGGTTTGTCAATGATTAGGTTACCATATGCAGATGGGTTCATCTGTGGAATCTCAGTCCTGTTTCCAAAGTTCAATGCTTCTGTTCTTGTGCCAATAAAAAGCTGATTGGATTAATTCTTCTGTATAATACAACTTGAAGTCTGGGAGACTGATGCCCCCCCAGTTTGTTCTTTTTGCTTAAGATTCCTTTGGCTATACAGAATCTTTTCTGGTTCTATGCAAAGTGGAGAATTATTTTTTCTATGTCTGTAAGGTTTGAAGATCCTACTTTCATGGGATTTGCATTTATTCTGTAGATCACTTTAGGTAAAATTGACATTTTAACAATATTTATTCTATGAATCCATGAACAAGGTATATTTTTTCATCTTTTTACATCTTCTACAATTTCCTTTTTTAGTGTTTCATAATTCTCCTTGTATAAGTCTTTCATATCTTTTGTTAAATTTATTCCTAGATATACAAATTTTTTGGAGGCTATAGTAAAATTTGTTGCCTTTTCGATTTGAGTTTCAGCATGACTGTTTCTGGCATATATGAATGTCTCTGATTTGTGTATATTCATTTTATAACCTGACACTTTACCAAAGTCATTTATCAAATCAAGGAGTCTCTTTGATGAATCCATGGGATTTTCTAGATATAATACCATATCATCAACGAAAAGTGAAAGTTTGATCTCATCTGCACCCACATAGATATACCTAATATCACCCTCTTGACTAATTGCTGTTGCTAGGACTTCGAGCACTATGTTGAATAGAAGAGGAGAAAGTGGGCATCGTTGTCTAGTTCCAGTTTGAAGTGGGAATGGTTTCAGTTTTTATGCATTTAGTATGATGTTGGCTGTAGGTTTGTCATAAATGGATTTGATAATTTAAAAATATGAGCTACCTATTCTTATTTTGTTAAGAGTCTTCATCATAAATGTGTGTTGGATTTCATCGAATGCTTTTTCTGCATCTATTGAGAGAATCCTATGTATGCTCTTTGTTTTTGTTTTTATTTATGAGGTGAATTGCATTTATAGATT
Source organism: Lepilemur ruficaudatus (assembly GCA_963574885.1). NCBI lineage: Eukaryota > Metazoa > Chordata > Mammalia > Primates > Lepilemuridae > Lepilemur > Lepilemur ruficaudatus. The sequence continues at coordinate 10,579 of CAUYRT010003479.1, read as the reverse complement.
TGCAAATGTTGAACCAGCCTTTCATCCCTGGAATAAAGCCCCCTTGTGATGAATCATGTGCTGTTGAATTCTATTTGGTAAAATTCTGTTGAGTATTTTTGCATCTATATTCATGAGGTACATTGGTCTGTAATTTTCTTCTTTTGTGTGGTCCTTTTCTGGTGTTGGAATTAAAGTAATGTTCACTTCATAGGATGAATTTTGAAGGATTCCATCCCTCTCAATGTTGTGGAATGATTTCTGAATAATAGGTATTAGTTCTTCTTTGCATGTTTGCGAAAACTCTGAGGTGAAGCCCTCATGTCCAGGACTTTTCTGTTTTGGGTGGTTATTAACTACTGCTCCGATTTCTGAGCTTGAGATTGGTCTGTTTAGAAATTCTGTTACATCCTGGGTGAACTGAGAAAGGTTGTATGTTTCCAGGAATCTGTTCATTTTCTCCTCATTATGTAGTTTTTGAGCGTACAGTTTTTTATGGCAAAGATAATATTTTGTATTTCATGGTGTCTGTTGTGACCTCCCCTTTTTCATTTCTAATTGAGTTTATTAGAGTCCTTTCCCTTAGAGTTCTTGTCAGTCTATCCACAGGGCCATACATTTTGTTTATCTTTTTGAAAAACCATCTTCTGGTTTTTTGATCTTCTGTACTATTCTTTTGTTCTCAATATCATTTAGGTCTGCCTTGATCTTTGTTATTACTTTTCTTCTATTAGTATTGGGATGGGTTTGCTCTTCCTTCAATTCCTTGAGTTTATTCATTTGGATGTCAATATCTGAAGTTTCTGTCATTTGGGTGTAAGCCTTTATTGCTTTTAGTTTTCCTCTTAGGTATTCTTTTGCTGCATCCCACAGGTTTTGGTAACTTGTGTCTCCTTTATCATTTAGTTTGAAGAAACTCTTGATTTCCCCCATAATTTCCTCCTTGACCCAGGGGTTTGCCAGTAATAAATAGTTTAGTTTCCCTGACTTTGTGAAGTGGTGAGAGTTTCTGCAGGAATTGAACTCTAGTTGTATACCTGTATGGTCACAGTAGACACATGGTATAATTTCTATTTTCTTTCAATTTGTTGAGTTCTGATTTGTGGGCTAGTATGAGGTCACTTTTGGAAAAGGTTCCATGGGCTGCTGAGTAGTATGTAAATTCAGCTTTATTTGGGTGGAATGTTCTGTAAAGATCTGTCAGATCTTCAAGACCTCTGCTTAAGTTCATTACTTCTTTGCTCATTTTCAGTTTGGAGGCTCTGTCCAGTTCACTAAGTGGAGTGTTGAAGTCCCCTGCTACTATGGCAGTATTGTTTAACAAGTTATTAAGATCTGAGAAGGTTTGCTTTTTGTAGTTAGGCGCTCCTACGTTGGGTACATAAATATTAAGAATAGTTAAATCTTCTTGTTGGATCTTTTCTTTCACTATTATAATGTGGCCTTATTTATCCTTTTTTATTTTTGTGATTTTATAGCTTATGGTGTCTGCAAATAGTATAGCTACACCTGCTTTCTTTTCACTTCCGTTTGCCTGGATGATAGTTTTCTATTCCTTGACCTTTATTCTGAAACTTCTTTGTTTATTAGATGTGTTTCCTGTATACAGTGCATACTAGGATTGTGTATTTTTATCCACTCTGCCAATCTATTTCTCTTCAGAGGGCTGTTTAAGCCATAAACAGTAATTGAAAGGATTGAAATTTGAGGAAGATTTTCATTTATATTGTTAGGTAAAATTTGGTTTCTTTGTTGTACTCTTTTCGCTATCCTGTAGTTCAAATTCTGGCCTTTAACTCTTGGTAGGTTGTACTTTCAAGAGTGTCTATTGCCTTGTTTGACATAAAAGTCCAGTCTAAGAACTTCCTGTAGGCCTGGTCTGGTCTTTGCAAATTCCAACAGAGAATGCTTATCTGAGAAGGACTTTATTTGTCCCTCATAAATGAAACTTAATTTTGCTGGATTAAGAATTATAGGTTGGGCTTCATGCTGTTCTAGAAGATTCACCTTAGGCACCAGTTCCTTCTGCCTTGAAGGGTTTCAGATGGGAAATCTGCAGTTAGGCTGATAGGCCTGCCTTTGAAGTTGTTTTGGTTTTTTTGTCTGGCTGCATGAAGGATTGATTCTTTCTCATTGACTTTGGTCCGTCTAATAACCACGCGACGAGGTGATTGCCTTTTCACATTAAGGCTCCCAGGATTTCTTTGTGCTTCTTGTACCTGACTATCAAGATTTCTGTCTAGGCCTGGCATGTTTCTCTTCAGTATTTCATGAAATAAGTTTTCCAGCCCTTGTGAATGTTCCTCTGACCCCCATGGTAACCCTGTCAACTGGAGGTTTGGTTTTTTCAGTTAATCCCCTACTTCTTGTAAACTTTGTTCTTGTCTCTTGTTTCTATGTTCCCTTTCCTCCTCTGATTTGTTTAGCAAATAAGTGTAATCTTCAAGTTCTGAGAATTGCTCTTCTGCATGATCCAATGTATTCTTATGACATTCCATTGAGTTTTGGAATTCCTCGAATGTATTCTTCATTGCCAGAATTTCTGTTTGGTTTATTTGAATAATTTCAATTTTTTTGAGAACTTTTCATTCATTTCCTGAATCGTTCTTGTGGTTTCTCTATGTTGGGAATCAATTTTATCTTCATTACCATTGAGTTTTCTAACAATCCATATTCAGAATTCTTCCTCTGTTAGTTTTATGTATCATGTTTGTTGGTGTCAGTTGGTGGTGATCGAGTACTGTCTCTTGGAGGTGACCTCTCTCTGATCCTTCATGTTTCCTGCGATCTTTTGCTGGTTTTTTCTCATCTGAGTACTTTGTCTAGGATTGGAGATGCTGGGACTGGCATATGATGGAAAATCTGATAGGCTGTTTCTACTGTTTTTCAGCCTCCTGAAGAGAACAGGAGGCGAATTGGAGAATCCAGTCTGGGGAACGGATTTCAGGATGAACAGCCTCCTTCCAAGCTTCATGCAGCGGAGAGGTCATTCCCTCTGTTGCAATGTCTCCAGGCCAGAGTTACTGAAGAGTGCGGTCGGACGTGTCTTCCTCAGTCACAACTGGAGATAACCTCCCTTGCAACTCCGCCTTGCCCGGATGTGTTCTGCTCTCTTGGCCTAGAGCACAGACCACTGGGTGGTTTGCCAAACTCCCCAAGGCTGGCCTGCGAAGTCAAGGGAGAATCTCACCACAGTCCTTTATCCACCCCTTCAGATGCCAAACCCAAGCCACAGGAATGGGAGTAGAGGTCACTGTGTTGCGGGATCAGATGGACTCTAACCATCTAATTCCCACTCTCTTTCAAATGCTGTACCTGCTCATCCAGGCTAGGACAAGGAGGACTATGACCACCTCCCAAGCAACCTTCAGTGTTCCCAGGCCATGGGAAGGTGTCCCACCACCTACTTAGAGCTGTCCCACCACCAACTTAGAGCCAATGTGGCAGGCGCCCTGAAGCAGGGGGAGGAGTAGGGAACAAGGGCAGCTTCCAAACTGCGCTCCTAGCCCACAGCAACCTCAACCACAGAGTCTCTACAGTTCAGCTGCAGTGTAGAATGCTCACTGTGTCTCTCCAGGGCCTGCCACATTGCAGGGTTCTATGTCTCAGAGCTCAAGGGACCAGACGTTCAAATGGAGAAAAATGACGTAGCTGCTGTATATGACATCTAATCTCATTCCTCCCGTCTCCGGCTTCCTCACTGTCTCCTTTCAACATGAACATCCTCCATCGATTTTGCAATGTGGAAGGGAACAAGTATTTCTCCAAGAAAACAACATCATGGTTGGGGACTCGCTGGGGGACAGGAGGGCTGGAAAAGCTGAACTCTCAGTGAGTTCACAGGGGAGAGTAATCTCCAAGGTATATGCTCCCTCTTCTAGTCTTGGAAGCCTCTGGACATGAGAAGGCACTCTCCACACTCACTGATGCGGAAACGGGAAGCACCCATTTGGCTAGGCTCCTCCACCAATCTGGGCAGACTCAGAGTAGTGAGCCAGAGAGTTCCAAGTGTTTCCCACTCCAGTTTTTACTCTGCACACCCCGTCTGCCTGTACCACCGCTTCCTGTCGAATTCAGTCACTTCCCAGCCTGTGTGGGTGTGGGGCACGGTGGGTGACTCTCTTCCTGAGAGTCAGAACACCCCACTGCAGCCTCTGCAGCCAGCTGGAGTTGGATCTGGGGTTCCCCCCTGAGGCATACGTCTAACTCTCTGGGATCCATCAGAATTTTCTAAATCATCTGTGTTTTTTGCGGGTGTCCAGTGTCCCATGTTGTTTCTCTGTACATCCATGAGACTGGTCCTCTGGAAGTGAAGTTTATGCTCACTTTAGGCAGAAGACTGCCTATTTCACCTCTGACTTCAATAGCAGAGATCCAGGAGGCCACTTCTAGTCCTCCATTTTTCTGAATCTCGTTGTGGTTTTGATTTGCATTTGTGTAATGATTAGAGATTTTGAATCTTTTTATGTGTTTGCTGGCCATTATTCTATCTTCTTTTGAAACGTTTCTGTTCATTTCCATTGCCCAATTATTGATGGGGTTGTTTGTTTTTTTCTTGTTAATTCTTTTGTGTTGTTTGCATATTCTTGTTATCAGACCTTTATCAGAAGTGTAGAGAGCAAGTATTTTCTCCCATTCTATAGGTTGTCTATTTGCTCTAATGATATTTTCTTTGGCTGTGCAGAAGCTTTTTAATTTGATCAGATCCCATTTGTTTATTTTTGTTGCTGCATTATGTTTGTTGGGAGGCTATTAATTACTGCTTTGGAGGTCTTCTTCAAGAATTCTCTGCCTAGGCTGATGTATGAAACGGTCTTCCCCACATCTTCTTCTAGGATTCTTAAGGTTTTATGCCTTAGGCTTAAGTCTATCATTCATCTTGAGTATATTGTTGTGAGTGGTGAGGGGAAGGGATCCAGCTTCATTCTTCTGCATGTAGCTATCCAGTTTTCCCAGCACCATTTATTGAAAAGAGATTCTTTCCCGCAATGGATATTTTTGTCTGGTTTATCAAAGATTAGATTACCATATGCAGATGGTTTCATCTCTGGACTCTCAGTCCTGTTCCAAAGATCAACGCCTCTGTTCTTGTGCCAGTAACAGGCTGAATTGATGATTACTGCTTTATAGTGCAGCTTGAAGACTTTAAGATTAATGCTTCCCAGTTTGTTCTGTTTACTTAAGATTGCTTTGGCTATACGAGGTCTTTCTCGTTCTATACAAAGCGAAGAATTATTTTTTCTAGTCTGTAAAGAATGATGATGGTACTTTGATGGGGATTGCATTATTCTGTAGATAACTTTAGGTAATATTGACATTTTAGTTATATTGATTCTACCAATCCATGAACGAGGTATTTTTTCCATATATTTACATCTTCTATAATTTCATTTTTTAGCGTTACATGGTTCTCCTTGTATATGTCTTTAACATCTTTTGTTAAGTATATTCCATAGATATTTAATATCCTTTAGGGCTACAGTAAAAATATTACATTTTTGATTTCAATTTCAGCTTGACTGTTATTGATGCATATGAATGCCTCTGATTTGTGTGTATTGATTTTATAACCTGAGACTTTACTGAATTCATTTATCAAATCTAGGAGTGTCTTGTAAGAATCCATGGGGTTTTCTAGATATAATATCATGTCTTTGGTGAAGAGCAATACTTTGACCCCATCTGCCCCCGCTTGTATGCCCTTAATACCCATCTCTTGCCTGATTGCTATAGTTAGGACTTGGAGCACTGTGCTGAATAGAAGAGGAGATAGTGGACAGGCTTGTCTATTTCCAGTTCAAAGTGGGAACGGTTTCAATTTTTCCCCATTCAGTATGATACTGGCTGTGGGTTATATCATAAATGGATTTGATAATTTTAGGGTATGAGCCACTTATGCCTATGTTGTAAAGGTTTTTTACCATGAAGGTGTGTTAGACTTTGTTAAATGCTTTTTCTGTATCTATTGAGATAATCCTATGGTCTTTGTTCTTGTTTTTATTTATCAAGCAAATTGCATTTATAGGTATGTGTATGTTGATCAAGCATTGCATCCCTGGAATAAAGCCCACCTGATTGTGAGGAATTATGTTTTTGATGTGCTGCTGAATTCTATTTGCTAAAATTTTTGTTGAGAATTTTTGTATGCATATTCATAAGGGATATTGGTCTGTAATTTTCTTTTTTTGTTGCGTCCTTTCCTGGATTTGTTATCTAGGTGATATTGGCTTCAATGAATGAGTTAAAAAGGGTATCATCCTTCTCAATGTTTTGGAATAATTTCTGTGGTATAAGTATGAATTCTTCTTTGTATGTTTGGTAAAACTCTGAGGTTTACCCATCAGGTCCAAGAGTTTTCCATTTTGAGAGGCTATTAATTACTGTACCAATTTCTGAGGTTGAAATTGGTCTATTCAAAAATTCTGTCACCTCCTGGGTGAACTTAGGGAGGTTGTATGTTTCCAGAATTTGTCCATTTCCTACTTATGTAGTTTTTGGGCATGTAGTTTTTTATAGTAATCAAAAATAGTGTTTTGTATTTCTCTGGTGTCTGTTGTGACCTCTCCTGTTTCATTTCTCATTGAGTTTATTAGAATCCTTTCCATTTGAGTTTTTGTCAATCTCACAAAAGTGCTATCAATTTTTTAAAAATATTTTTGAAAGACGAGATTCTGGTTTTGTTGATCTTTCATATAATTCTATTGTTCTCAAATTCATGTATTTCTGCTTTGGCCTTAGTTATTTCTTTTCTTCTACTAGGATTGAAATTCGTTCACTCTTTTTCCAGTTCCTTGAGTGTATTCATTACGTTGTCAGTATCTAAGCTTTCTGGTTTTTTTTGATGTTGGCATTTATTACTATTAGATTTCCTCTAAGGCATGCTTTTGCTGTATCCCACAGGTTTTAGTAACTTGTTTCTCCATTATCTTTTAGTTCGAAATATCTTTTGATTTTCCCCAGAATGTCCTACTTGACCCAAGACTTTTTCAATAATAGATTGTTTAGTTTCCTTGACTTTGTGAAGCAGTGGGAGTTTCTGTATGAATTTAACTCTAGTTTTATACCTCTATGGACAGAGAAGACACAAGGTATAATTTCTGTTTTTTTGAATTTGTTGAGATCTGATTTCCAGAGTAATATGTGTTCAATTTTGCAATAGGTTCCATGAGGTGCTGAGTAGAATGTAAATTCAACTTTATTTGGGTGGAATGTTCTGTAGAGATCTGTCAGATCTTTTTGTTCAAAAGCTATGTTTAAATCCATTGTTTCTTTTCCCTTTTTCTGTTTGGAGGAGCTATCCAGTTCATTTAGTGGAGTGTTGAAGTCCCTTAATACTATGGCAGTATTGTTTAACATGGTAGTTAGGTCAGACAAGGTTTGCTTTGTGTAATTGGGTCCTCCTGCATTGGGTGCATAAATATGAAAAATTGTTCAATCTTCTTGTTGGATCTTCCCTTTCACCATTATAAAGTGGCCTTCTTTATCCTTTTTTTACTTTTGTTATTTTAAAGCTTATGTTATCTGCAAATAGTACAGCTACATTTGCTTTCTTTTGACTTCTGTTTGCGTTGATGATAGTTTTTCATCCCTTGACCTTCAGCCAGAAGGCATGGATGTGGGTTAGATGTGTTTTCTGTATACAGAAGATACTAGTCTTGTGGATTTTTATCCATTCTTACATTGTATTCCTCTTCAGAGGACAGTTTAAGCCATTAACATTTATTGAAAGGATTGAAATTTAGGAAGATTTCCATTTTTATTGTTGGATGAAGTCCTGTTGCTTTGTTTTACTTCTTGAACCATTATGTAATTAAAGATCTAGCCTTTAACTCTTTGAAGGTTTCACTTTGAAGAGTGCATATTGCTCTGTTTGGAGTGTAAGGCATGTCTGAGTACTTCCTGTAGGGCTGGTCTGGTCTTTGCGAATTGCTTCAGGGATTGCTTGTTGAGAAAGACTTTGTTTCTCCCTCATTGATGAGACTTAATTTTGCCAGATAACGAATTCTAGATGGAGCTTTATTCTGTTTTAGAAGATTAAAGATAGGCACCCAATCCCTTCTGGCCTGTAAGGTTTAGGTTGAGAAGTTGCAGTTAGTCTGAAAGGTTTTCCTTTGTATTTTATTTGTTGTTTTTGTCTTACTGCAGGGAGGATTTCTTCTTTAACATTTACTTTCTTCAGCCTACTAACCACATGATGAGGTGATTGTCTTTTCACATTCAGTCTCCCAAGAGTTCTGTGTGCTTATTGTCTCTGAATATTGAGATTTCTGGCCAGGACTGGCATATTTTCCTCCATTACTCCATGAAATAAGTTTTCCTGCCCTTGCATATGTTCCTTTTCCCCTTCTGATATCACTATCAATCTGAGATTTGGTTTTTTTACATAATCCTGTGCACTCACCTGTTCACCTCAGCTAGGGCAGGGAGGAGGACTGAGCCTGCTTCCAGAGCAACCCTCTGCAACGTTTCCAGGCTGCTGGTTGGTGACTGTCTGCCCACTGAAAGCCAGCGTGCAAGGTGCCTGCAGGGTTAAAAGCTGGGCTGGATTTAACAGGCTGCTTGCAATTTGCACACTGAGCCCATTGCTTCGTCAGCCTGCTGAGTCACAACTGTTTAGGTGCAGAAAACCACACTCTGTCTATCCAGTGCCAGTTGAAACCTCAGTGATTTCCAAGGGCAGAGTCCCCTTTAAGGTATACACCCACCGTCCTAGACATGGAGGCCTCCTGAAGAGAGATGCTTGTATCCGCACTCACTCTTGCAGTACCAGGAAGTGTCCACTTGGTTTGGACCCTCCCCCACCCAAAGCTGATTGAGGTGAGTGCACAGGAGAGTTCAAAATGTTCTCCACTCTAGTTTTTACTCCACACAGCCCATCGACCCACGATACCACTTCCCACTGAATTCAGGCACTTCCTTGCCTGCATGGTTGTGGCATTCAGTGGGGAAAGGAACGCTGACCCAAGGAATGCCCTGTCTCAGCTGTCTTGTCAATTGGTTGAGCAGTAGACCCCTCCCTATGATATATGTCCAACTCTGTGGGCTTTGTGAAAGACTCTCTGATTCACCTTTATTTTTCAGTGGTGTTTTTTGTCCCATGCTGCTCTCTGCAGGTTTACTAAGGTGATTCAGTAGAAGTGCAGTTTACTCACATGTAGTTGTCTGCCTTCTTCACCTCCCACTCTGATAGCAAAGAGCCAGGAGGTCTCCCCTAATCTGCCATTTTTGCTGCTCCCCTGATAATCTTTTCTACACAAATTGGGCTACAACAGTAAACAGTTCAAGCAAAACATTCTTATACTCCGTTTAACCTTGTGGAACATCAACAGGAGTCACAGTGCCTACTCACAGGGGCTTCTCTGAGTAGGCTCCATCAGAAAGATGTATTGTCTTGTCTCTATTGATATCTGTAATATTATGTAGGTCTCTTTTGTTCCCCATTTTTAGAATGGCTAAAATATTTCTTTCTTCGCTTCCAAATGGACTCTGTATCAGACATACCACATCAAATTGCTTCTTCTTCTGTATGTGGAGAGGCATCATCATGTTGCAAAAAGAAATTTACTGAATAGAAACATGGTTGGGAAAATAAACTTGGCTTATTTCTGAAACAGTGGTAAAATTTAGATATGGTGATGTACCTAATAACTAGCTCAAACCCCAGTGTATAAGCTATCATTCTTTTTCCATATATTATAGAAAAGGAAATGGAAATAATATGTAATTATCAAGATGTATTTGGAGGAGTGGTTTCCTGTTTCATGACCTGAGTGATTGACTTCTTTTTACTTGGTGTGCAAAGAAGCCTTAAAAAATGCAATTTGTTATTAGTACATAAAATTCTACACCTTTTTGTACATCAATCTTGTAACTTGAGATTTTGCTGAATTTATTTATTAATTACAGGGGTGTTTTGATTGGATCTTTGAGGTTTTCTAGATACAAGATTTTATTGTCTCTGAAAAGTGATAGACTTACATCTTCTTTCCTGATTATGGTGCATTTTATTTATTTCTCTTGTCTGATCGCTCTGGCTAAGACCTCCAGTACTATGTTGAATAGAAATGGTGACACTTGGCACACTTGTCTTACTTGTCTTATTCGAGGTTTTAGGGGAAATGGTTTTAATTTTTCCCCATTCAGTATGATGTTGGCTGTGGGTTTGCGACATATGGCTTTTATAATTTTGATATATGTCCTTTTTATGCCTGTTTTGTTGAAGGTTTTTGTCATGAAAACGTTTTGGGTTTTGTTGAATACTTTCTCTGCATCTATTGAGATGATAATATCATTTTTGTTTAGCTTCTATTTATATGGTGAGGTCATACTTATTGATTTACATATGTTGAGCCATACTTACATCCCTGATATGATGGGATGTAAGTGGATCTTTTTTTTTTTTTAACATACAGAGATTTTTTTTTCTTCCTAAAATTTTATTGGGGGAAAACTACAAAACATTTACAGTACAATGTTTACAGTCACAATTTATAGTGAGCTGATTTCCCAAAATATATTACCACCCATGTTGACTTATCTTGTTACATTCAAAAACCTACTCTGTCAAAGTAGTCCAGAGAGTACATACATAGTGCTCCAA
>CAUYRT010003478.1:0-35007 GCA_963574885.1 Lepilemur ruficaudatus | reverse complement strand
CAGGCCGGGCGCGGTGGCTCACGCCTGTAATCCTAGCACTCTGGGAGGCCAAGGCGGGCGGATCGCTCAAGGTCAGGAGTTCAAGACCAGCCTGAGTAAGAGCGAGACCCCGTCTCTACTATAAAATAGAAAGAAATTAATTGGACAACTAAAAATATATGTAAAAAATTAGCCGGGCATGGTGGCGCACGCCTGTAGTCCCAGCTACTTGGGAGGCTGAGGCAGAAGGATTGCTTGAGCCCAGGAGTTTGAGGTTGCTGTGAGCTAGGCTGATGCCACGGCACTCTACAGCCCGGGCAACAGAGTGAGACTCTGTCTCAAAAAAAAAAAACTACTGTCAAGCTGTGCAACTATTCACACAAATTCCACTTCAGACAGAAACACAGCACACCACTGTCAAAAGCTGATAACAGACCGGTATACTCGACCCCCCATAAACTCTTGACAACCAGCCTGAATGGTAGTGGCACCAGTCAGATGGGGGAAGTTAGAACCAAATCATGAGCGTAGCAGCAGTCAATTTAGCCCTTATGGCTTACTAGTGTTCTAACTGTGCTAGTATTTCTGGGAGGATTTTTTTTCTGTTAAAACTTATTTTATTCTTTGGTATTTTAAATACATTTTTTTTAAATGAGGTGAGGTTTATTAAGGGGGAGCAAGATGGGATTATATAGCAAGAGCAAGATAGAGGTTTACAGAGCAAGATACATACACCACAGAAGATGACCAGACCCCTTGTCATAGCAGAGAAAGACAGTTTGGTTATGGGCTGGGTCTTGTTTTATGGTGTCCAGATAGGGACCTCCCCGTGATTGAAACATCACCATGAAACCTCTTTGGATAGTTGGGAGTTGCATGACCTGTCTTACTACACATGTTAAAAAACATTCATTTAAAAAATAAAAATATAAAAGACAAAAACATTAATAAAAAGGATTTGTTCTGTAAAATTTGGGTTCAGCCAAAAGGCCACACTTAAGGACCTAGAAGGCCACATGTTCCTCACCCCAGGTCCGAAGGAATAATTCTTTGAACTAGTGGTCAGTTAAATTCTTACAGCAAAAAATTATGTGTGTATAATGCAAATGTACCTTAAACAACAAGAGCTGCCCTTAATCTGGTCTCTACTTTGTTCTAGGTGTTTTATATACAGTATTTTATTTAATTATCACAAATCATCCTAAAAGTGCAGTACAGAAATCCATATCAGATTTTAAGCCAGGGCTACTGCCTTCTAAAGTTAATTCACTTTCAGTCTTTAAAACCAAGAATTCTATAATTAAATACCTTTGGATTTTCCAAACTCATAATTTAGTGAGGGATTATCCATAAAAATTATAAAGCAACTGCATTAAAACATGGTTCTTGGCTGGGCCCAGTGGCTCACATCTATAATCCTAGCACTCTGGGAGGCCAAGGTGGAGGGATCGCTTGAGATCAGAAGTTCAAGATGTGCCTGAGCGAGAGCAAGACCCTCAACCCTACAAAAAATAGAAAAATTAGCCATGTGTGGTGGCATGTACCTGTGGCCTCAGCTACTCAGGAGGCTGAGGCAAGAGTATCACTTCACCCCAGAAGTTTAAGGTTGCTGTGAGCTAGGCTAACGCCATGGCATTCTAGCCCAGGTGACAGAGCAAGACTCTGTCTCAAAAAGAAAAAAAAATTCTTTAAAAAGTAACATGGCAGGACAACTAAAAATATATAGAAAAAATTAGCCAGGCATGGTGGCTCATGCCTGTAGTCCCAGCTACTTGGGAGGCTGAGGCAGAAGGATCACTTGAGCCCAGGAGTTTGAGGTTGCTGTGAGCTAGGCTGACGCCACGGCATTCTAGCCTGGGCAACAGAGTGAGACCCTGTCTCAAAAGAAAAAAAAAAGACCTAAAAAGTAACATGGTGTATTTAAAAATTGTCCACATCTGATTTTTAATGTTACTGTAGAAAAACAATTTTTTTCATCAACAAATGCATTTATATGTCTATATTGGAATTAAGTGCTAACCATCTGTTACTCCCTACACCCTACCCCTTTTCATTCTTCTAATTCTATTCATTTAGTCATTTCCATGTATCTTTCAGGCCACTTAAAATTCATATACAAAAAGCAGAAATTGTCCTCTTATAAACTATACACTTTCCCACTTTACTTAATCCTTTCACTTTATACTCAATTTATTCTTTCTTGCCTTACACAAGTAATTACTAAGCTCAATTCTTTTCATTCTGAGTTTCAACCTTCCATTCTATTTTCATTCATAACTGCTTACCTCCTCAACCCTCTCAACTATCAGGAAGTTCTAATATTTGAATACCTCCAAGAGCACATTCTACAAGGTTCAAAAAACAAGGTTTATGTTATCATGGACTCACGATTTTTTACTTTCACTAGATGCAGAACTTTTTTGTAGTTTGAAGTCAATTTTGAGCTCCTGGCATATATTAAACACCATGATCTAAAAGTGCTGTCCTGGTTAGCACGGTGGCTCACAATCATAATCCCAGAGCTTTGGGAGGCTGAGGCAAAAGGATTGCTTGAGGCCAGGAGTTCAAGGTTACAGTGAGCTATCATTATGCCACTGAACTCCAACCTGAGCAATAGAGTGAGACCCTGTATCTAAAAAATAAGTAAAAAACATTTTCGTATTATCCAAAATAACTTTAGTCGAAATGTTTTATATCTGTGTTGTCTGATAAACTAGCCATATGTGACTGTTGAGTACTAAATGTGGCTAGTATAACTGAGGAATTGCATTTTCAATCTAAACAGCTATGTGGCTAGTGGCCCCTACTAGACAGAACATTTCCAGAAAGTCAGCCCTTATTATCCCTCAACTTGGATTCTCTGCTCCTAGTTTATATTTTTTTTCCCCAAATTTGATTGAGACCCTTCCTAGATGCTCTTTAGTTTCCCCTATTCTATAACTTGGTAGTAAAGTATTGAGGCAGGACTTGTCTTTATATGTCAATACACAATTCCAATTTTGGGGAATTGGAATTTTAAATAGAATTTGAGAAGAGGATAAACCTTTGCTCACTGCCAAAGAATTTACTGTTCCTAAATCCAGACCCACATTAAACATGCAATTCCACCTAAAAGACAAAAAACACAAAAGGTTTTAATATCATCGTATTTATTTCCCAACAGGTAATTTTTTTATAGCTTCAACATTTTCTCCTCAAAATTAAAGGACAAAAAGAGTCCCAAAGTTTAGAACTGGATCACTTGGCCTTTTCTTTTCTTATCTCCTCCCAGTTCAAAATGCTTGCATCTCTTAATGGCCAGCATCCTCTTGGATCTGCAGTTAGGCTCCACACATTCCAGCCTTAGCACAATCTTCTTTGTGGTTTTAGCTTTCTTCCGGAAAATTGGCTTCGTCTGCCCACCATAACCACTCTGCTTTCGATCATACCGCCTCTTTCCCTGAGCATACAGGGAATCCTTGCCCTTCTTATACTGGGTCACTTTGTGAGGTTGATGCTTTCCACACTTCTTACAGAAAGTTCTTCGTGTTTTAGGCACATTGACCATCTTTACCGTAGAGCTGTCTGTCTATACAATGAAATCTGTAGTAAAAGATTTAAGGCAGCAGACATCAAACATTCTGAAAAGTGAAAAGTGCTATACACTTACATATTCCTAGATATTTATAGGAAAACAGTATTGGATCAGCAATGTATAAATCCACCAACTACTCACTGCCCTATGAATAAATGCCCATACAAATGTATACCTTTTGAGAACACTTAGTTTAAATTATTGGAACACTGGTATGTTGACCGAAAGGAAAAAACTTAGGTGAAATTAATGTAAGTATAGAATTTCTTTGGGCCAAGTTTGAGGACAGCAAGCGAGGAGCATAGATTCTAATTGTCCTGAATATATGCTCTACTAGCAGTAGTTACAAGTGGGTTTTTAAAGGAAAAAGAGGCAGTTCCTAAGTTGTTTTACAGAGAATTTACATTAAAATAACACAAGCTATTGATTGGCTATACATTGTTCTTTGTAAAACAAATTCCAGAAACCGGAAGATAATGGAAGAGACAGGTAGTTAGAACAAAATGACTTAACTGCTCCCAGGGCACGCGGCAGGGGTGAGGGGAGGGCTGCAACTAAAGTCCTATAGTCTCTCTCAGGGCCGGGTAAATTCTGCATGCCTCATGTAGCTCAGGATGATCTGAGCTCTTTTTTTGCCAAATAGAATGAGACTCACTAAAAAACAAGAACAGCACTGGAAGGCCCAATACTGTCAGCTTTCTGTACTAAGTGGCTGCCCAAAAAGAAAAGCGCAGTGGTGTTCATCTAATTTTACTCCGCAGAAAGAGAAGGTAGAGTTTCTTTTCGCCTCCCTTCCCCACACCCACTTCCTCTATTTTCCAGCTCTTGGGTATGGCTGGAGCAGCGCGCGACGCGGTAGCTACTGTTACGACCCGTTCGTTCCCCGAGAACCACATCAGCGTGGTTCTCCCCTCCGAAGCACGGTCACCCGTCAGCAGCTCTGAGGGCTGACGTGTCCTTAACAAGCCGTCGTGCCTGGCGGCCTGGTAGCCGCCATCCGTGAGCCCCTTTCCGGAAGGGAGAAGCCAGTTATCGAACTCAACCAAGCCAAGGTACCGGGTCTCTGCTTCCGTTCCTACAAGGGCCTAGTCCAGCCCCGGATTCTGAGCAATGGAGGCTCCTGCTGGAACCACCACAGTCCCGTTCTTACCTTACCGGGAAACTTGGCGTTCGCAACCCTCGCCTCCCGCCGCTCGCGCTAACAGGAAAGAGAGGAATGAAGCGGAAGTAGGAACTGAACCTGAGCGACAGTACTGCGAACCAATAGGCAGCCAGCTACAACGGCCAGGCGTCTCCGGACGCGTCTGGGAAGCACCAACCAGCGGCCTACGGGGCGGGCCGGAGGGGTGTGGCCGGAGGGCCGTGGTGTTCCGCCGGCCAGTCGCGGGTTGTCAGAACCGTCGCTGCCGAAGTGGGGAGAGGCTGCGTTGCTCTGTCCTGGCGGCCCGGGGCCCGCGTAAGGATGAGAGGGCAGAGGACGCGGGGCCGCTGGAGGCGCAGGTAACGAAGCTGGGGTGCGGTGGGACAGCGGCTGGGCTTCTTCCGGGACCCGTGGTGCTGAATGGAGAGGACCGAGGCGAAGCCGAGCCGCGGCTCCTAGCGGTGGGGCCGCTGCTGGAGCTGCAGCTGCTGGGCGAGGATGTGTGGAGCCCAGGCGGCGTGGGGCAGCTGAGAGGCTTCGGGCCCCAGGACCCTCGGGGCCCGGGATGAGTTAGCGAGGGCAGCCGCGGGGGCCAGTTCCGAGCGCTACAGGCCAAGGCGACGGCCTCTGCCCGCCCGCCCTTTGCGTGCAAAATCCGTTATCGCCTTTCCGCGCCCGCCCGTCCGCGCTCCCGGCCCTGGAGACCATGAGGTTCCGCATCTACAAACGGAAGGTGCTAATCCTGACGCTCGTGGTGGCCGCCTGCGGCTTCGTCCTCTGGAGCAGCAATGGGCGACAAAGGAAGAACGAGGCCCTTGCTCCTCCGTTGCTGGACGCTGAGCCCGCGCGGGGTGCGGGCGGCCGGGGCGGGGACCATCCCTCTGTGTCTGGGGGCATCCGCAGAGTCTCCAACGAGTCGGCGGCTCCACTGGTCCCGGCGGCCCCCCAACCTGAGGCGGACAACCTGACGCTACGGTACCGGTCCCTGGTGTACCAGCTGAACTTTGATCAGACGCTGAGGAATGTAAATAAGCCTGGCACCTGGGCTCCCCGGGAGTTGGTGCTGGTAGTTCAGGTGCATAACCGGCCGGAATACCTCAGACTGCTGCTGGACTCACTTCGAAAAGCCCAGGGCATCGACAACGTCCTCGTTATCTTTAGCCATGACTTCTGGTCGACAGAGATCAATCACCTTATCGCTGGGGTGGATTTCTGTCCGGTTCTGCAGGTGTTCTTTCCTTTCAGCATTCAGTTGTACCCCAATGAGTTTCCGGGCAGTGACCCCAGAGATTGCCCTAGAGACCTGCAGAAGAACGCAGCTTTGAAATTGGGGTGCATTAATGCTGAGTATCCTGACTCCTTTGGCCATTATAGAGAGGCTAAGTTCTCCCAAACCAAACATCATTGGTGGTGGAAGCTGCATTTTGTATGGGAAAGAGTCAAAATTCTTCGAGATTATGCTGGCCTTATACTTTTCCTAGAAGAGGATCACTACTTGGCCCCAGACTTTTACCATGTCTTCAAAAAGATGTGGAAATTGAAGCAGCAAGAGTGTCCTGAGTGTGATGTTCTCTCCCTGGGGACCTATACTGCCAGTCGCAGTTTCTATGGCATTGCCGACAAGGTAGAAGTGAAAACTTGGAAATCCACAGAGCACAATATGGGTCTAGCCTTGACCCGGAATGCCTATCAGGAGCTGATCAAGTGCACAGACACTTTCTGTACTTACGATGATTATAACTGGGACTGGACTCTTCAATATTTGACTGTATCTTGTCTTCCAAAATTCTGGAAAGTGCTGGTTCCTCAAGTTCCTAGGATTTTTCATGCTGGAGACTGTGGTATGCATCACAAGAAAACCTGTAGACCGTCCACCCAGAGTGCCCAAATTGAGTCACTCTTAAATAGTAATAAACAGCATATGTTTCCAGAAACTCTAATTATCAGTGAGAAGTTTCCTGTGGCAGCCGTTTCCCCACCTAGGAAAAATGGAGGGTGGGGAGATATTAGGGACCATGAACTTTGTAAAAGTTATAGAAGACTGCAGTGAAAAAAAAAATCACAATTATAAAAGCTAAAGTGACAGTCTTCTATTTTTGATATTTGTCTAAACAGGATATACAATTGAATAAAAGTTTAGGAACTGGTTTCTGCTTTAATACAAAAATTCTTGTAAAAGGTGTTCAAATACATAGTAATCTTTTCCAGTTATGTCTGAATAAGACTTAAAAATGAAGTTTTCATTTTGGGAGTAGGGTTTTAAAGTTCAATCTGTATCTGCTAAAAATAATGATTATTGTTAATTGATATGAGAGAAGAGGGGAAATTTTATTTAAATTGCATCTATTAATCTTTTTATCTGAAACTTTGTACACTTTTCCACTTTCAAAACTTATTTTAAGTACAGCAAAATTTATTTAAAACTGTCATAGCAGTAAAAAGTATTACAATGAAATTGTTAGAGTATTAATGGAATAAGTCCAGTTTCACTCTTGACACAGTTATTAGGAACGAATTGCTTCACTGGTTTAATAATTCAAAAATTATGTTTGTTAAACATTCTGTCAGAACAGTCATTTTCAGTATTACAGATTCCTGTACTGTTGTGCTAAGATTTGCCTGTGCTTTGGAACCTTCATAGAACACACTTTCTTTTGGAATGTATTTGACTGGTAAGAAAGTTTAAACGTTTTCACCTCAATGTAGAAATACAGTGGTTTTGTTTTTTTTTTTCTTTTAGTGCTGCCAAAATAAAATACTCATTTTTGCATAAAAAGGTTCTTAATCGTTTTGCAGAATAAGTTTTGTTTACTCTTTACACCAGAATTTAGTAAAGGCATTCTCAAAGTTTTGAAAGTTAACATTACATCTTAATGTTTACTATCTATATATTGTATAATTGAGTTTGAAATAAAACCTAGCTCATGACAATGCATTCCTTTTGGAAAAAACTGTTTGGCTTTCAAATTAGCCAGGCATAGATAATGAACAATAAAAAGCTGCTGTGTAAGGGAAATACAGCCTAAATTGTTTTTGAAAGCCAGAAATGATACAAAGTTCAGTCATGCCAAAGTGAAACACTTTCTAATGCCAGCTTTAACTGATACCATACTTTTCAAATGGATACAGTAAATAATAGGGAACAGGCTTACAATTTACTCAAGGTTTAATGTAGTTTATATAAGTTTTCCTTAACATATAATTGCATTAGACCAAAAATTACTTATAAAAAACTAATTTCTGTGTAAAGATCCTACAATTAGTCATTTATTTAAACCTAAGAAAACTATTAAATGTATACTATCAGAGTTATTGCATCAATTTAAGATTTATAGTGGTTAAAAAGCACATATGCTCATCTAAGGTGAGGCAAATAGTTCTCTTGCTTTATGAGCTACCTTTATACTATCCTCACAGCCCAATCTGGTGCCAGATTTTATCTGGGAGTTACAAATGTAAATCAGAATGAATCAGCAGTCTTCTTACCAGTTTTGGTACTCTGACCTGACATCGCCAGTTCAAAGGACTAAAGAAATGAGGTGATTTCCAGGACTGAGCTAAGAAGGTCAGAGTCCGAATTAGTAGCTGTTTTTTGGAACGAAAATTGATCAGCTATGCATGGCCTTGGAGCTGGTGATTAGATCAACAAATATTTTCCTTTCTATATTTTCTTTCATGTTGTCCTAAGTAAGAATTTTTGTGAGAAAAAAAAAACCTGTTAGGATTTTCTTCTTGCCTCATATTTGAGGCATTATAAAAGAAAATGATTATTTAGGAAGCTAAAGTGGTAGGATCATTTGAGTCCAGGAGTTTGAATCCAGCCTGGGCAGTATTGCAAGACCCCATCTCTTAAAAAAAAATTTAAAAAAGGAATTATTAAACACTAGCTTTTGTTTACATGTAATAATACAGTTTTTGTATCAGTGCAAATTGCCAGATTTTTAAAATTCCTGCTTTAAAATTCTTAAATGTATTCTATAAAACCAAGATGTTTTAATATTCCAATAGTAACTTATAAGAAATTCTTTTTAAAAATTGAATTGTCTAAGTCATTATGAAATAATTTAACCTTTATTATATATATAGTTGGTGTGACAAAAGAGTAAATTAGTAGAGTTGATACAAAAATACTAAGTTTCATTTGGTGTATCTGTATTGTAATTGTTTAGATTGCTAATATTGGTTAGTAAAGTTCTTTCCCCTCTCAGAAGCTCTATTTTAATCATCAATACATCCTACTTAGTGAGACTCAAAAGTTTTAAGATTTTAGCCCTCCAAACATACACACTCCTATTTCCTGTTACTTAAATTCCTGAGAATTACTTTGTGTGAAAAATGCAACTTAGTGAATAATTATTTTGAAACTTTATTAAAGTAATGGTAAACAAAGGAAGCAAAAATTTACACAGAAGTAAATATATACAGATTGTATTAAAACTAAATATTTAACTCTTCCATTAGAAAAAATACACATCAGAAGAAGCACAAACCTTATCTCCTTAATTAAGGAAACTTTAAATTCTAGAGGCAAAAAAAAAAATCCCTAGTTTCCCCATTAGAATCAAAATTACAAATTTTTGATTAATTCTATATAATTTTATATATTTACTATATAATTATTGTTCTATATAATTAATCCAAATCATATAGCAAAGAATTCTGAAAACGGAATGCACAATGAGTCACATGATCTTTGATAATCTGCACACTACCATCCTCCATATTGGTTTCTTTTATGCTGTCAAAATCAGGTATGTTGTGAACTGTAGTTTTGTTCAGTAATGAAGACAGATGATCTCCATCTAATTCTTTCTCTTCAGTTATTATTGGTTCTTTTAAATTATCTTTTTCCGTATTTGTATAAGTAGCACTTTTTTCTTTTATAAATTCAGGTTCCATTTTTGATTCAGGTTGCTGAGATTTTCCAAATAGCATTTGAGAATCATCAAGAGACTTTTGCTGAAAACATTTAACTGAACCACAATCAGAATCAGTTGTAGAGGTGGTAAAATGTTCTATATTTTCTTTTTCAGTTAGATGACTTCCTTCACTGACTCTTTCTTCCTTTTCTTGAAACTGATCAGAGTTACTGCATTCTTGCAACTGTGTCAAGAGAAACAACAAATTAATATTTTTTTTGAAACAATAGAAAACAATTATAATGCCTTCTGGAAATAAAATTTTTAAAAAAGTTATGAGGTAATCCTTACAGACCTGCAAATACACTTCTAGGCTTCCCCCTCAAAGTCATCCTCCAAATGCTGTCAGTTATATTTTTTAACAATGCAAACCTAGCATTAATTTTCTGATTAAATCCTTTCAATGACTCCTCATCTCCTTCACAATAACATATCCAAGCTTTTCAACATGGCCTACAAAACCCTTTAACAATTATTCTTATAAGGGCATTGTTGAATTTCTTGAATTTTCTTGAATTTCTGTGATTATTCAGAGCTACCCTTCCTCCAATTCATGTATCAGTCAATTGTGCTAGTTACTACATTATTTTCATGTCCAATATTGAAGACTATAAAAATGACCAAACCTTAGGTTGAACTAGAAAGAATGAACAAATTGTATGACATAGTTCCCATGGTTTGAGAATCAAAAAAGACTTTATGTTTGTCCCTGCACTAGTACTCAGACTTCCCTAATGTTAGTTTCTCTTTGTTCCTCATTGGAGGGTTATTTTGGGATTAAATGAGGTAATGTGAAAATGAATAGCAGAGTGTTTAGCACATAGTAAATACACAAAATTCTGTTCTTTTTTTAACATCACTCTGCCAGCCATTATGTATTTTATTTAAAGTTATGACATTAAGAAATCAAGACTTTTTCCTGGCAACAGATTAAATCTAAAAAAAAAGAAATCAAGAGTTTAAGTTTGTTAGGCTTTAATCTTGTCCTTAGTCACTCCTCTATAAAGTGTGCCAAATTTCTTACCTTTGCAGTAATTTGAATCTTATTATCAGTAACCTGAAGAACTTCAATTAATGGTGGACTTAGGGACATAGTCTGTTTGAGTGGAGAACTCAGTACCTCTTCAAGAAACTCATTAACATTTTCTTCGTTGACAAACAACCTTTCCTAAAATAAAAAGGAAAAAAATATTCTGCCTTATAGATCACACTTAAAACAGTTGTAACTAAAACCAGCTCACAATAATTTTCACACTTACCAGGGTTACACTTTTAAAACTGTTTATTATAATAATTATTCCTATGGGCTGTCTTGGAAAATGAAAATTTGGTATTGTATGGAGAAATAAGAATTGTACCAATAGAGTGTGTGTGTGTATGTGTGTGTGTATTTTTTTAAAGAATCCAAAAGAAAAAAAGTCGTGTTACTTTTTCTAGGTCTATTAAATCTGAGATGTCTTCACTTCCAGATAATATAAATGACATTTCTGTTCATTTTTCTTTTTATTTTTTTCTCTTAGTATTTTATAAGAACATCACCACCTCTAGGGCTATAAATTCAATCCCAGCTGTAAAATGTAATTTCTGCTTCAGAATACTTCCTAATGAGGTAGCTAAGAAATATACATAGCAGGATCTATTCAATTTTGTGTATCCAGTGTGCCTTTTAGTTCTTGGCCAAGTAAGACTCAATTATAATATTTTATTTAAAAGAAATTATTCTATTTTTAAGCATTGAGAGATCACATCTTCCAGTGTGATAACAGTATACTGTATAGTAAATAATAAGAATGAAGTAATTTCAAGATGCTGAAGTGGAAATATTTCCAAACTATTATTAGGAAATGCAAAAATTATTCTTTTACCTGAATCCCAAACACAAAGCAATTTGTTCATATTCATGTCAAGTGAACATAGGTATACAGTTAGGGTGTGGAAGGAATAACCATACTGTTATTAAAAATTAATTTATAAAATCAGTTCATTGTCCAAAATGATTTTCCTCTATTCTTTCATATAAACAAATTTTATAATTACAAAATTGACACAGCTCATATTTGGACCAAATAGGGGAAACCACAGAGAGACAAGTTTCAAGTTCTCTTCTGTTAGACAGTATTTAAAATTGTAAACACACACCAGGTGCACTTGCTCATGCCTGTAATCCTAGCACTTTGGGAGGCTGAACCAGGAGGACTGCTTGAGGCCAGGAGTTTGAGACGAGCCTGTGCAACAGCAAGACCAATCCCTCCAAAAATAGAAAAAAATTAGCTGGCATGGTGGTGTGTGCCTGTTGTCCCAACTACTAGCAAGGGGCTGAGGGAGGACTGTTTGAGCCTAGGAGACTGAAGATGCAGTGAGCTATGATGACATCACTGCACTCTAGCCTAAGCAACAGAGTGAGCCTCTATGTCAAAAAAAAAAAAAAAATTGTGAACACCTACCAAATAAAAACAAACCTTGGGAACAGAAAAATTTTACATTTATAATAATTTGCTTTGCTATTTGTTTGAAGATCCGGAATAACATCATATTATAGAAACATCCCTATCAAAAGCATTTCTAAGGTTCCTGCCTCTGGGAAAAGACATTCATCTTTGCCTCATTGCAAATAATACACCAAATATTTCAATTTTTAGTTAACCCAAGGAAAATATAATGGAAATGTTTATGATTACAATACAAGAAGTTTTGCATAAACTTGCCTTCTCATTCTAATGACTGATTTTACTGTAAAAGTTACTGAACTTAGTGGCTCTGAAGCTCTAGGAAAATTCCCAGTGAATATGGGCTTAAATATATGTACGTAGTATTTGTTTATTTGTAAAGTAACAATTCTGACCCTGAGAGACATGAAACAGCCTTCTTTACATTATGATTATTTTCCTATAATGCTGCAGTCCCCAACCCCGGGGCTGAAGATCAGTACAGGGCCATGGCCTGTTAGCAGCTGGCCACACAGCAGCTTCATCTGTATTCACAGCAGCTACCCATGGCTCACATCACTGCATAAGCTCTGCCTCCTGTCAGATCAGCAGAGGCATTAGATTCTCATAGGAACACAACCCACTGCTCACGGGAGGGATCTAGGTTGCGGACTCCACAAGACTGTAATGTCTGATGAGCTGAGGTGGAGCTGAGGCAGTGATGCTAGCACTGGGGAGCAGCTACAAATACAGATTATCTTTAGCAGAGAGGTTTGACTGCACAATAAATGTAACGTGCTTGAATCATCTGAAACCATCCCCCACACCTCCAGTCCATGGAAAAATTGTCTTCCATGAAACTGGTCCCTGGTGTCAAAAAGGTTGGGGACTGCTACTATAATGCATGTAATATGACCATTATATATCATATGCCCCCCCCCGACTCATAGTTTTTCTTAAAAATTTAATAGTTGGAGCCTGGTCCAGTACAACATAAAGCAAAAGAATTGGACATTATAGTTCCATCAGCCTTATCAAATGTAATGATTAATGAAGTAATTATAAATCAGTTTCAGGTTTCAAAGATATAAAACACAGTTGCCCTGATTCCATTTTGGTCTAGTTTCTTTGCTTAAATGTTAGCATACTAGAAAAATCAGATTCATATGTATTCTTGAATATTAACTGCTGGTCCATAAAGTTTTCTTCCCACATTGTGAGTTTTCATATTTATTAAAACAATTACAGAAAAATGAATGTCCTTTCCTAAATTTCCACCTTCTGATGTAAACAGAGATCCAATTTCCTATTTTATATCCTAACAATCTTAACTAGTCTGGCTTTTTATTTTACCCTTTTTAGAGGGTTTTAAATTAACCACTTCTCACAGACACCCAAATCATAAAATACCAACGAACTTCTAGAAAATAATTTGTAGAAAAACAACAGGGAGAAATGTAAATTTCTGGCAGGTTAAAGCCCCAGGTCAAACACTTAATTTTTAATATATAATCTGTGCAACTAGTGTTGTTTCTCAGAACTTGACTCTTAAATATGTTAAAAAAACTAAAAAAAAAATTACATGTAACATTAACACAAACCTCAATCAAAACCAACTGTTCATAAAGTAAAGGAGTTTTTAGAACTTCAAATGTTAGTTTTTTCAACATTTGCCAATAATAGTAGAGTGTTAATCTGTAATTCAAGAACCTCAAAAACCTAAATAGTATAGAACAGTCACAACAGGACATACTAAATTATTCATCAAATTATATCCTAAGTAAAATAGATAATGCTCAGCCCAGTTCTAGAGTATTCGACCAGAAAAGGCACAGCTAAAGTAGGTGCTGTTCAGTTCAACAAATATTTACTACACATCGTTAAATACCAGCCATTGTGACAAATACTAGCAGGGACCCAAACATGATTAAAACAGACACAAAAAGACATAATTTCAATATAGTGCCCACAGAGGACAATCCCACCAAAATCAGCACCTAAAATTAAGCAACACCATTTGGTGAAAAGGGCATGGGATTTAGATTCACTTGGGCTTTAGTTTGTTTTCCCACATAAGAACTGTGTGGCACTGGCTGAGTACTTTTCCTCTCTGGAAGTAAATTTATTAATTTTCTGAGCTCGGAAAAAGTGATTTAACTGCAAAGATGGTCATTATGGAGTACTCCTTAAATTTATATGTGTCACAAACTTCTTTGAGAATATGACTGACGTTATAGCCCTTCTCTCCAGAAGTCGTCACCCTCAATTTTTTGCATACAATTCTAGAAGTCTACAGATCCCTAAGAATCCATTCATGGTCTCCAAGTCGGTGGACCCCCGGAAAACAACTGCATTAGGGGGAGCTCTGAAGATTTGAAACCCGTCCACCAGGAAGGATGAGAGTAAGTTTTAAGTTTCTTTTTTTCAAAATACGTTTAACACGCACTGACATCTTTCATCACGTGCACCAATTTCAAGTCATTACCAAAAAAAGTTATAATGTAAAATGTTTTAAGATAAACTGAGAGGGTGTGTGTAATAGCAAATTTTGAAACTGATATGGAATATTTCAAATATTAAGACTCTAGAAAGAACTGTTACCTCCAAAGAATCGCTGTTTAAACCATAATACCACTCTCTCCAAAGTCCACGGCTCTCTGGAGATTTGGCCAGTTCTATCACTGCATTGTTTGAAGAAATGCTAATCACGGGTTCTTTGGTACTCAATTTATTCTCTGGAGCAAATTGCAAAAAGAAGGAATAAACTAAGTCTTGTGTGGAGAAGCGCAATTTGTACCAGAGGGGGCTCAAATCCCCTTGAAGACTTGGCGGCTGGATCCGAGGCACTTGAATTAGCAGAGTCAAGGATTCTGTCTTCTGATTACACAGCAAAGGAGGACACAAAGGTTCCCCGCTCTCGGTCCCAGGACCACACATGGCTCGGTAAGAGGACTCGCCGCCCGTGCCCTCCGGGTCCACGCGCGACTCCACACTGTGATCTCCTACAGAAGACTCCCAATCAAGGCCCCGGGATGAAGTGCAAGGGGAGCCTCTGCCACCAGGTAAACTCTCTGATCCAGAAGACGGCTTCTCCCCACCGCGAGACACCGCGTGCCCGCCGAAGTCCTGCCCCTCCGACTCGGGGACAAGCTGCTCTCCAGCACCAGCCGGCAGCAGCGCCAGCTCGGTGGCTCTCGGGGTCGTGATCCCGGCGTCTGAGGCGCCAGCTCGGCTGGGATCCCGGCTTCTGTCCCCGGAGCGACCCTCCGCCGGTCCCACCGCCCGCTCGCGAGCGGAAGCGCAGGCCGCGCCGTCAGTTCCGGGCCGACCGGCGGACGCTTCCGGGGCCGCCGTGGGCTCCTGGCGCGCGGCCGGTAGCGCCACGGGCAGCGTGATTACCAGCTGCCGCCGAGCCTTGTTGAACTGCGCTTTGCCGCGGCTGTCGTCCACTGGGTACGGGAGCGAGAGCCGCAGCCGGTAGTCGGGTTTCCTAGAGTCGAGGCACAGCAGCTTTCCCGCCACCTCCAGCGCCGCCTGCTCGGCAGAGCGCAGCAGCGGCAGTTCGATGGTGACAATCAGCTCGTGGGGCACGGGGCTTGGGGCGGAGTCCCGGGAGCAGCGGTAATCCTGGAGGTCCACGTGGTGGCGCTGCACCACGCTGTAGCGAGGCTCGGTGGGGGCGGGCTGCACGAGCGCCTCCGGAGGTGAGGGAGCCTGGGGCCGGGGGACTGCAGAGTCCCCGGCGGGTGCCGGGTACCTGTAGGGGTAGGGGAAATCCGGGAGAGGGCTCTCCGGCTCCCCCTCGGGCCGGGCTGGGACGCCCCCGGGCAGGGGCGTGCGCAGCACGGCGGCCTCCGGGGTCCCCTTGTACTTGACCTTCAGGGTCTTGGCATTCCTGCGGTCCAGCTTCACGCTGAACTGCTTCTCCACTGCCTCCAGGGCCGTGGCGTCCAGCATCTGGCGGAAGCGCTCATAACGCCGGGCCAGCGCAAGCGCGTCGGGGTGGAAGACCACGTCGTAGACCATGTAGCGGGTGCCGCCGCGCCCCGCGTACTCGCGGCCTGGCGCCAGGCTGTAGGGCAGGGACCAATGGCTGCCGGGCGCTGCAGCCCCATGTGCCCCGGAGCCGGGCCGGCTGCTCGGCGCGCCCACCAGTGCGTTGCTGCACACGTTCACGAAGCAGCGCCGCGCCCCGTCCAGGCTGGTGCGCAGTACGTGGCCCGGCTCCGGGTGCACGAACCGCACCTCCACTCCGCGCTCACGCTCCAGCGCCGTGATCTCTGCCTCGTAGCGCCGCCGATTCTCCGGGTCAGTGAGCTCCTCGGCGTACTTGGAGAACAGTCGCCGGAACTCCGGGTCCTGGAAGGCGGAGGTGAGCCGCTCGACCTCCTCTCCGCTCAGGTCCAAGTCCTCCAGCGGCGAGGAGGCTGCTGCCTTAGCCATTCTGCCCCGTGGCTCTTCGCCCTGGAGCCTAGGGAGATCAATCCGAGACCAGGTGGGTGGGGTGCGCCCGCTGAGTCTCTGGGCCCCCTGGAGTGAGGAGGTCGAGGTCGTTAACGGCTAGAAGATTGAGCCCTGGGCAGCGTGTGCTCGTTGCCATAGTGACACCACCAACACCCGGGAGCAGCGATAGAAATGAGAATGGGATGGTGGAAATGCCAGGAACGGCCTTTTAGTTTCTTCAAACCAACCAACCACCCGACTTTTCTACGTTTTTTAGATTCCTGTGCCACGGTGCAGTTACTTCTGCAGATTGACTATTGTAATAATTGTCATAATTTCCAGCGTTATGTATGTTATCCCATTCATTGCTCACACCACTTTAAGATAAACTTCATCCCCATTTTGCAAACAAGATGGGACCTGAGAATACCTGATCCGAGTCACATAGCGAGTGTATTCAAAAGTTGCGATTCAAACCTGTTTGTCTGCCTTTTTTCACTTTGTTAACTATTAATAACATTTCAATCTTAATTTTTCTCTTTCCATTTTCTGAATATTCCACCATAAAATTTGCCCATTAAAAACTCATTTGAGGCAAGAGATGGACAGGCTATTCATAAACTAATACCAATGGCCAATAAACGTAATACAGCATGTGGATATACAACATATTCATACGAATGAATATCACTAATGTTGGTGTGGAAGAAACCAGATGCAAAATAATACATATGGTATGACTCCATTATATAACAGACAAAACTTGGCAAAGTAAGTCATAAAAATGTTAGAAGTCAGGCTAGTGATTGCTCTTTTGTGGGAGAGTGGGGTTTTGTGATTGGAACAGAGCAAGGGGAAGTTTCTGGGGTGGGGGTCTGTTTCTCAATCTTGGTATTGGTTTCATTTGGGTTTGCAATTTGTGAAATTCATTGAGTTGTACAATAGGGGACTTCATGTATCTTATACTTTAAAAAGTTAAAAAATGTACTTGTAAAAAAACAAACAAACTTTGCCTTCATGGATCATATGTGGGGTGAGACTAGTGACTCCAAAATTGTGTATCTTCAGTCCTAGCTGACCACTGAGCTCTAATAGACTGGCATGCCACTGCCTGCTAGAATTTTCCACCTGAATGTTTGATAGGCATCTCAAATTAACATATTAAAAACAGAAATCTTAATTTTCACATCTCAAACCTTATGTTTCCCTAGTCTCAGTAAATACTACCACTGTACAACTACTTAAGCCTAAAACCTAAGAGTAATCCTTGATTCCTCTTTGCCTCACCATGCCCTGCCTTGAGCTACCAAGTCCTATTGTCTCTTCCTACACTCCCCAACTATATCTTACTTTCCATTTCTGCTCTGAGCCACCATGATCTCCATCACATACTTCTGCAATAGCTTCCTTACTGGTCTCTTCAGCTCTTCCCTTCTGATGAGATCGTCTCCACACACTTGCCTTAGTGATCTTTAAAACCAAATCAATTTATATCACTCCCTGCTGGAAACCTTCAAGTAGCTTCACATCCAGATTCCTTACATGTGTCTAATACATTTGATCCCTAACCATCTCCATGTTCACCATCTACTTTTCTCCCACTGGATCAGCCTAATGTCAGAATACTCTTGGTTCCTATACAGCCTTGAATTTCAATAGCTTAAATGTCACCTTAGTGACTCCCTGTGACATGCTTCTCCCACCGCCAACACCCCATATAAAATAGCCCACATCAGTTTTATTTTCACCATGGTTCATATTTGGTGTTTTCTTGTTTGTTTTAGGGTATGGCTTTCCCTATTTGAAGGTGTGAGCATCATGAGATCTAGGACCTTTCCTTTCTGGTTTAACACTGGATTCTCCAGTGCCTAGAACATATTAGGCACTCAGGTATGTAATGAATATAGTAAAGAAAAAACAAGTTTATATGTATAGTATGAAACCAAAATATTTTTATAAGAAAAAAATTAGGCATAGAGGAAAATCTGGATTATACCAAAATATTAACATAATATCTGAGAGTGGAATTGCAGGTCATTAAAACTTTTTTCTTTACGCTTGCTTATGTTTTCTATTTTTTTCTATGAATTTATTTTAAAAAATGTTTTAAAATACCCTATCATACAAGTGTTTTTGTTTTTGAGACAGGGTATTGCTATGTTGCAGAAAATATTTTTCCTAGAAAACTTTCTAAAGGTACTGTCATATTTGTTATAACTTAACATCAAAACTTCATAAAATACAAATTTAAGCAGAACATTTTAAAGTTTACCATATTTTATTGTAACTTAATGTAAAAATTACATAAAATGTAGAATTAAGCAGAAAATTGATGAATTTTTTTCTTCAGATTGTCTTTAAGAATCTCAAAAGCCTTGAAGTTTGCTGGAAATAGAAAAAAAATCATAAAATTAAACATTTTGGAAACCTGTTACTGTACATTTCTTAATATTTAGCTATAGTTACTCAATTTTAAAAAATAGGTCAATACATGTATATTGTTCCAAATTCAAAAGGGGACACTAAAAAATAAGTCAGTCTCATACCCCATTTTGGCTCCCCAAAAGCAACTGTATATCCTTGTAAAGGTAGTCTAGTCAAAAAAAGATAGTCTATAAGCATGTGTATATGTGGGTTTATGCTTTAAAAGCACATAGCACAGGCCAGGTGCGGTGGCTCACGCCTGTAATCCTAGCACTCTGGGAGGCTGAGGCGGGTGGATCATTTGAGCTCAGGAGTTAGAGACCAGCCTGAGCAAGAGTGAGATCGGCTCTACTAAAAATAGAAAGAAATTAGCTGGACAACTAAGTATATATATATATATATATATATACATACACATACTTTATATATATATATATATATATATATATAAAATCAGCTGGGCATGGTGGTGCATGCCTGTATTTCTAGCTACTCAGGAGGCTGAGGCAGTAGGATTGCTTGAGCCCAGGAGTTTGAGGTTGCTGTGTGCTAGGGTGATGCCACAGCACTCTCGTCCGGGCAACAGAGTGAGACACTGTCTCAAAAAAAAAAAAAAAGCACATTATGTATTTTTTCAATTACTAGTAAATACATTATATTTATCTATGTAAGTTAACTCAGTCCTTCCTTTAAAGCTTTAAAATTTAAATAAATTAGAAAGTTCTTAATAAGTACAAATAGATATAAAACGGCAATAAAAACAACTGTACCTATTTTTATGCATAAGCTCAAGTATATCTGTAGGATAAATTCCTGGAAATGGAATTGCTGGTATATGCATTTTAGGTGTTAATAATTCTGTTTTTAATAAAGCTATTTGAAAGTACATATTGAAACAGAGTTATCTCCTTTGACTACATTTCTGTGATTAATTCCACAATATGATTTCACAAATATTCTAACAAAAGTTTTCTTAAGCGACAGTAAGCAGCAGGAAGACCAGATTATTTCAATATATCTTGAAATTTTTTTGTTTCTCTCAAAAAATAAACATACATCAGTTTGTTTGATCCAGCACTGAACAGATTCCCTAGTTACCAATACTAAACTATAGTTTGGAAATTATGTCAAGGCTCTTCAGCATCTAAGACCACATAAGAGAAAAGAACCAACTATTTCAGTTCAACAAACAGTGTCAACTATAAGTCAAGTACTATGCTAGATTGCTAGATACTATGCTAAAAACTTTTAGGAAGGACAGGTACATAATGACTTCTCTCTCTCTTTTTTTTTTTTAGCTGCAGGTAGACCAATACATAATGACTTCTAATATAGTGCTTTAAAGACTATAATAGAAATCTGTATAAAGTGCACAGAACACAGAATAATTCTACATGGCAATCTGGGAACATTATAAGAAATGCGAATTTGGATGTGCTTCCTAACAGTTAAAGCAAAGGAAGTCTTAAGAATTTACAATCTTCCTAAGATTAAACAGTTGCCTGGGGCAGACAGATTTCTCTTATCCTGAGACATACCAAAAGCTCCCAGTACTGGTTTTCATAGCAGACCTAAGTTTTATACCAAATCTTAGTTCAGTTAAAGTCAATCTAAAGGTGAACAAGACAATATGCTCTAGGCTGACAGCCCTCACAGGTGATTTAATCCTGGAGTCACAAATAAAATGCCCTTGGGACATCCAGGTATAGACAACAGGAGTGGTGGAGCTGGAGAAAAGTGTGTATCCTTACCTAACGGCATTATCAATTTTTTTCTTTAGTATTCGGTATAGGCTAGGTAAAGACAAACACATGTTAGGCTTATGGAATTAGAGGCTAGAATGTCTGTGACCTTTATGAGAGTGTCTGTCTGTATTCCAAGAGCTAAGCAGTACCTGCAATACAGTAAGAATCAACTGTATGTCAAATGGCTGAATCTAAGAATAAAATTTTGAAAATCTCATAGAATAAATGGCCTAACATCCTCCATGAGTATTGAGCAGAAAGAATATATGCATAAACTTTTTTTCAAGAAATGTGTATAAGACACTGTTAATCATGGTTTCAGGGTTGGGAAGTACAGGTATTTTTCTTTTTCTTTTCTTTTTTTGCCCGGGCTAGAGTGCTGGGGCATCAGCCTAGCTCACAGCAACCTCAAACTCCTGGGCTCAAGGAGGCCTCCTGCCTCAGCTTCCCGAATAGCTGGGGCTACAGGCATAGGCCACCACACCCAGATAATTTTTTCTATTTTTAGTAGAGACGGGGGTCTTACTCTTGCTCGGGCTGGTCTTGAACTCCTGACCTCAAGTAATCCTCCAACCTCAGGCTCCCAGAGTGCTCGGATTATAGGAGTGAGCCACTGTGCCTACCTTCTTTTTTAATTTTAATACTTTTAAGCATGGTTTGAAATTTTTGTTATTCATATCATATTCCATGTTCATTTTTATTTAAATAAATATGTTAATTATAAAAAAGAAAGACAATTGGGCTGGCTGTGTGTTCAAGATTATATTGTCTGATAAGAACCTGGACGGTAGTTGTTTGATTTGGTCACTTGTTCTTAGTCAGGGGTGGGAGCTTTTTCAAAATATTAGTTATCTGAGTAATCACATATTAGAATGACTGGATCCAAGGGAAACAATGTTAAAAATGCACATTCTCTACATCTCTAAAGAGACGAGTCTGGGGTAAGGTCCTGGACCTTAACATTTTTAAGAAGAACCCCAGAGATTTCTGATGCAGGTGATCTATTGATCTCCCTATGAAAACCACTACCTACCAGGTGATTATTTTTCCTTCTTTGTTAAGACATTCCTGAGGTTATCTTACCCCTCACCACCACCAAACTCATATACAGCTCCCCACAACTTCTTAGCTGTCAATTTAAGACAAATTGCCTGAGTTTGAGAATCAACCATATTGAGGGCAGGGCTGACCTCTGGGAAGAATAAGCTCATCATCGGGAGCCAGCCTGCAAGAGAACTAGCCATAGCTGGTCTGAGGTTTCCTGCAGGAAGCAGTTCTTATCTATTTTAACATAAACGTACCGTGAAGCAATACAATTCTATGTCACATAGCATAATCACAGTAAGCTCAGCCTGGAACACTTCCAGTGAGCCACTGCAGACATTTTTAAAGATCTTAGCACACTGACAGAACATCTGCTTTTTAGCAATGTAATACCAAGAGAAAACTCCTTCTTGCTGTTTCTGTGGACACACTTACCTATCTTCTACTGTCTTATTGGAAGGATAAAAAACTTTGAATGAAAATCCACTTCTTGGAAAAGAGCCCTTTGGGGAGAAAAATGTAAGTGAATATTCAACTTTTATTAAAAAAAAAAATCCCTATTTTTTAAATCAAATTCCTTGGTCATGACTTAAAGTTACAAGCTGTGACTATAAAGTAACACAACAGATTTTTACATGATCTTTATAGAGAGATGTTGTTACTATCAAATATCTCCACTTGAAGCAAAAGTCTTACAAGTTGGCTAGACAGTCTTATGCTAACAGATGTGGTTGGAAATGCTCAGGAGTGGCTCTACGTAGTATAAAAAATAAACACAACTGTGTAATGCTAAATATGCATGTGAGACACTCAGACATCATATTCAAGATGTCTTTCCTGCTCTTCCCTCCAGTGAAAATCTGGGTTTGATGTCCTTCCAGTGTGCCTCTGAAGTTATTGAGCAGAGCCCTGTCTTTTCAGTATTTGTATGCCCAGCACCTAACCCAATGCCTGGCCTATAGCAGGCATTCATTAATGTGTATGTTATCAAGAAAGGATGAAGTAATGTCAAAAGCAAGTTTTGAGGCCAGGCGTGGTGGTTCACATCTATAATCTGAGAATCCTGGGGGGCCAAGGTGAGAGGATGGCTTGAGGCCAGGAGTTTGAGAACAGCCTGAGCAAGAGCGAGACCCCATCTTTAAAGTTAAATTTGAAAATAAAAATAATGAAATTAATAATTTGAAAAAGCAAGTTTTGAGCTTGCTCAAAAAATATAAATAAGGTAAAAAAGATATAACAATGGTGTAGGAGGTGGTTGTTTACTTACAGGATGAAAAAAAATAAACGAATTCAGAAATAAGGTATATTCAAATAGAACACTAACTATGAGAATGCCCAAAGTTAAATTTAAATAAGGAAACAGCCAAATTTTTTTTTTTTTTGAGACAGAGTCTTGCTCTGTTGCCCAGGCTAGAGTGCCGAGGCGTCAGCCTAGCTCACAGCAACCTCAAACTCCTGGCTCAAGCGATCCTCCTGCCTCAGCCTCCCGAGTAGCTGGGACTACAGGCATGTGCCACCATGCTTGGCTAATTTTTTCTATATATTTTTAGTTGTCCAATTAATTTCTTTCTATTTTTAGTAGAGATGAGGTCTCGCTCTTGCTCAGGCTGGTTTCGAACTCCTGACCTTGAGCAATCCGCCTGCCTCGGCCTCCCAGAGTGCTAGGATTACAGGGGTGAGCCACCACGCCTGGCTGGAAACAGCCAAATTTTGAAAGAATATTTGAATGTGAATAAAGATTATATAAAAATCAGGTCATAAGTTTCCAGCAATGAAACCAAATCAGTTAATGTTCATCCTTAGGGCAGTAGTTCTCAACCAGCATGACTTTGTCTCTCAGGAGACATCTGGCAAATGTCTGGAGACATTTCTGATCGTTACAACTAAGGGATGCTACTGGCCTCTAGTGGGCAGAGGCCAGGATGCTGCTAAACATTTTAAAATTTGCAGGACAACCCCTACAACAAAGAATTACTTGGTCCAAAATTTCAAAAGTGCTAACGTTCATAAGCCCTGTCTTAGAGGAAGCAGGATAAAATGTGTTTAAGGAAAGTAGTAACCAAAAATAAGGATTACAGATTAAACAAAAAAGTATTAAAGTCTAAAATTCACAAGAATCAAGGAAGCATGCAGATTAAAAATCACTAGTAAAGATAATATTTTGCTTGATATAAACAAGTGTGTATATGTCATTGTTTATGCAGTATTTATTCCCCATGGTCGAAAAGTCAACCATACTTCTGTAGAAATTCTGCAGCAACCTCAAGATTCTGAAGAAATTTCAAGGTTCTACATAAAACAAAATGTGTCCCAATGAAGTTTTTGCATTCATCAGACGTAGATTTTTGGGAGTTGGGCAATTTCCAACAATCAAAATCATTTTCAGAGAATAAGTACCATCAATATGTTACAAGAGAATGGGACACAGGATCTGAAAGCAATTCTCAGAAAGGAATCCCAAGATAAGTTATTTGAAGGGAAAATGCTCATTTGGATTTATATGTTTTGATATGCTTACTTTTTTTTAAAACAAGTCATATTACTTTATAGTCACATGCCATCCTGAAAGTTTGAGAACTTTCTGTGTATACCAAATTACGTCAATGTTTCATTGATAGTATATTTTTACTCCAATAATAATTTTAGTATATATTTTAAATTTAAAGAAATGTGCTCTAATCTTGACAAATAATGACTATGTAAGGTTAACTACATTCTTACAGGGTTTATGCAGAGGCATTCAGTATTAGTGATAGTGAAAGGATCGTATTTATCTGCAATGACAAGTAGATCGGGCACAGGATACACTCTCAAAGCATAGTCATACGCCCAATACACTGGGCAGACATAAAGAGGTAAAGGAGTCAGATGTCCTTGGGATAAGATAGTCTTTACAAACTACAAAAGAACACAAAACAAAGCAAACTTCAGTTCATTTATAAAAGTGAAAATAGTTAAGTAATTTCAATTAAATATTAATTAGCAAAAGGACCTAGAAAATTTGAGAAACAGGAAAGCTTTGAATCACAGAACTTTGGGAAACACTGATATATAATGGAATTAATTCTGTATTTTAGGAAAAAGTATCTGTGAGTTTTCATTTAATACCATATGCCATAAAAGTGACTCCCCTAAATAGTCATTTTGGATCAATTGTACTTAATATCTGTATAATAAACTCATTTACTAATTCTATTCATCTAAAAATAGTTTCATAGCTTGAGTAAAGCCAAGAATCAAGGTTCAGCCTACATAAACTTTATAATTTTATAAAATGAATAATAAAAATGCTCTATAGGATCTATTTTCATACTTCTCAGATGGAGGTACACATAACCAAGGATTGACAACTGACTATCAGGGAACCTTGAAGCTACAAGATAAATAGTGCACATCCTTTGGATGTGGACATACCATATAAAATATGTAATAAACAATAAATACGTATTTTTTTAAAACATATACATATATTTTGAAATACAATTTAAGAGTTTTAAAGCCAAAATAGGAAGCTTCAAAGAACTTTCCTGCTTTTTCTGGGATTTCCTCTGTCCAGCAGGGCTGCGGTCCCCAGCCCCTAGGCCATGGCCAGTACCGGTCTGTGAGCTGTTAGGAAACAGGCCGTGTATTGCAGCCTGAGCTCCTTACCAGCTCCCCCTGACTCCACCATGACACCCTACACCCCCACTCTTGGTCTGTGGAAAAATTGTCTTCCATGAAACCAGTCCCTGGCGCCAAAAAGGTTGGGGACTGCTGCGTTAGCAGATACTTCAATAGAAAGCTGAGAAACGCTGACTTACTAACAAAAATTAACTTCTGACAAAAGGATGTTCAGTTTATTTTGAACCACAAATAAACATCATAAAGGAAAATTATTAAGTGACTTAATAAAATTGCATATAATGTAAAATTTAAGATAGTTTAATAAAGAAGACTCTTCACTTACATGATTAGGAATAGTCAAATTGCTACTAGGAAAACGGACACAGTTCCTGCACATTTTATTCACTAAGTCTTCACGAAAGACAATAATTTCTTGTGTACAATACTGAATTCTGAAATGAAAACAGTAGTTGACTTTGACTTCCTCAGGGGAAAAAAATGAGATAATTTTAAAGGCAAAGTCTTTAAATGTCAAAAAGCCATCCCCACTCCCCACTGTTCACCATAGCAAAAATTCAACTAGTCTTTCTGGTCATCCATTCATTCGACAATTATTGAGTGAACTCTAAATATGTGCCTGCACTACTCTAAGGATTAGCAAACAGAACAGAAAGATCTTGGCCTTCAAGTAGTTTACATTCAAGTGGGAGGGAGGCACAGAAAATAAACAATAAATATGATAATTACATAGTACATTGGAAGATGCTTAAGTGTATGGGAAAAAGAAAAGCTAAGAGGGATCATCCGTGGGAAGGGAGGGTCTAGAAGATTGGAGTATTAAATAGTTTGATGGGAATGAGCAGGGTTCATAATGAAGTGTGACTTGAGCACAGGCTTGAAGTGGGGGAGGAAGTCAGTCAAGCAGATATCCGGGGGAAGAACACTACCGGCACAGGGAACAGCTATGGCACAGGCCCTCAGACTGGAGCATGCTTGGCATGCTTGAGGAATAGCAGGGAGGCTGGTGCAGCTGGAGCAAATGAGGAGAGGAAATCAGAGAGGGAAGAGGGGGCCAGACCATGCAGGGCCTGGATCATCACTGCAAGGATATGGCTGTTACTGAATGACATGAGGCTCCATCTTTCAGGATCATGAAGGGGGACACGATATGCTTAACATTTTAGAGGATCACTCTGACACTGTGTCAAGAATAAACTATACAGAGGAAGCAGCAGAAACTAGAGACTGATTAGGAGGCCATTACAGGTGTCCAGGTTAGAGAAGATGGAACCAGGGTCATGGAGGTAGAGGTATAGAGAGGTGACCAGATCTGGATGTATTTTGAAATCAACAGGACTTCCTGAAAAACTATTAATACATGTAAGAGAAATCCCAAAGTTTTTGGCCTGAGCAACTGGAAGGATAAAGGTGCCATGAACTAAGATGGGTAAGGCTACGGAACAGGTTGCAGGTGGTGGCAGGGGAGGAAGATCAGTTCACTTTGATCCAAGAGGACAACACAGTAAGTAGGCAACTAGATAAATAAGTCTGGAGTTTGGAAGAAAGGTCTGAGGTGGAGATATAAACGTGGGAGGTGTCAATACACAGGTGATATCTAAAACCAAGGGACCCTGGATAATGTCACCAAAGGAGTGAATGTAGGCGGAAAAGAGAAGAACCAAGGCTGACTCTTAGGTTATTCCCACATTATGAGCCTATGATAACAGTGAGCAGCAGCGACAGTGAATTATCTAAATATAGTTAAAATGTTTCTAAATTTTGAGAAACATAAAACAAAAGCTTTCTTCTTATATTTATTCTGTAACAGTCAAAACTCAGAGACAAATTTTAAGAATCAATTTTTAAATGAAAGGGAAAATAGTATAATATAAAATACTAATATTTACCTGCAAGGATTAGTAGTAAAAACTGAAAATGGTACCCTTTGTCTGAATTCATTAGTGATGTTTTCAGCAAGTGGTGGCCTATAAAAACAGTTTATGTGATATGGTACATATTTTAAAATTTTAGAAAATTTTCTTTACTGTTGTAAAAATTTGAATAAAAGTTACCTTGGTAAGATAGAACCAAATCCAGGATCCTCTGGGCCAGGTACAAACACAAAACGACTACTGTAGCAAAATTCAACATAATTTATTTAAAAATATATTATCGTAACACTATCCAGTAGCAAAACAAGTCCCTTTAATTGAATCATGGACTTTTAAAAATTTTTAAATGTCATATATTTTAATAAAT
The DNA here is from genome assembly GCA_963574885.1 of Lepilemur ruficaudatus. Lineage (NCBI taxonomy): Eukaryota > Metazoa > Chordata > Mammalia > Primates > Lepilemuridae > Lepilemur > Lepilemur ruficaudatus. The sequence continues at coordinate 7,450 of CAUYRT010003478.1, read as the reverse complement.
GAACTAATAGTCTCCAGACCAATACTGTCTAATGGTGTGATGATAGAAATGTTCTGTATCTGTACTGTCCAACTAAGTGCTTGAACTGTGGCTAGTGTGGCCGACAGACTGAATTTTCAATTTAATTTAGAGACACATGTGGCCAGTGACTATCATACTGAAAGGTGACACTCTAGACCCTTAGAGTAATGTCACCAAGAAATTCAAAATATAGTTGAAATTATCACTCTCCCTCTCAAGACTTTTCACTATAAATCTCTAGTACAGTATAACATATATTATCACAATGTGAGGCCAATTTTATCTCTTAGCTCTTTTTTCTCAACTTTCTTTTTCTTCTATTAGTTTATTAGTAGTTGATATAAAACTTGGGGTTCAGCCAGGCATGGTGGCATGTGCCCATAATCCTAGCTATTTGGGAGGTCAGCAGGAGGATCCTTTGACTCAGGAGTTTAAGACCAGCCTGGGCAACATAGCAAGACCCCATCTCAAAATAAATAAATAAAATTAAAACTTAAAAAAAACCCATAGGATTCATTTTTGGTTATTTTTTTTTAATAAAACCATTTGAATAAAAAATAATAACAGTAGAAATCATTACCTTTGATGAATATCTGGGTACTGACATATTATGTCTGCCAAAGTTTTTAGGGAATCTAAAATTTTAAAGGGACATTAGGATTAATTTGTATATATACATAAAAAACCAAATTATATTTGATTAGATACAACCTACATATTAGTTTATATAAATACAGAAACACTTCTTATTCAATAGACCCTCAATACCTTTCAAAGCTTGAACTTGATTTTTTCCATAAGGTGCAGATGAAAAATTACCACACAGAATAAAGCAGGTGGGAGGTGCTGGTGAATAGCCTAAAGAATAAAAGAGTAAATGAACATAATTTTTCTAGTCTAGAAATCAAGTTAAAACCCCTTTCACCATGAGTTTTTAATAATAAATTATTATTAAAATAATAGTAATAATAGTGCCAATTTACTGAGCACTTACTATATGCCAGGCAGGCTGAATTAACTCTTAGTACATCCGTATAAGTTGAGACTTAGGTTAAGTCACCTGACCAAGATATTAGGCTGGCACTTAAACCCCGTTCTGTCAGATGCCAAAGCCCATACTCTTATCCATTCTCTTATACTATATGTAGGACTAATTCCTTTTTTTCTTTAAGAGACAGGGTCTCACTCTGCTGCCCAGGCTGGGGTACAGTGGTGCAATCACAGCTCACTGCAGCCTGGAACTCCTGGGCTCAAGCAATCCCCCTGCTTCAGCCTTCCAAGTAGCTGGGATTACAGGCATGTGCCACCACACCAGGCTAATTTTTAAATTTTTTATAGAGACTGGGTCTTGCCATGTTACCCAGGCTGGTCTCAGATTCCTGGGCTTAAGTGATCCTCCCACCTCAGCCTCCCAAAGTGCTGAAATGGCGAGTGTGAGCCACCATGCTCTGCAGGACTAATTCTTATTTATCACGCATACACAGTTTTTTAAAAATATAGAAACATAAGTCTTTAAAATGAAATCTTATTTAAAATATCTCATTGCTAAATGAATGGTTTTTTTAAAAAAACAGAATACTAAAAAAAATACATTTTAAAAAAGAATTTAGTTTTAAGACATTAACCATCATAAGAGTTCAAGGAAGAATGGGGAAAAAAAAGACCTACCAGAAAACATTGTGTGAAGTTTTTCCAATACTTCTACCTGGTCCAACCAAACATCAGATATAAACACAAACATAGCATCTTTATTCTCCTCTTCTAGTTGTTTTAGTTTTGGAGAAGTCTTCACAGATGTATTCGAAGGCCCTCCAAAAAAATTAGTATTTCCATAGTATGCCCTAGGTAATTATAACAATTATTATCATCTATCCTACATTCTGTTGGAGATCTTTTTCTAATAATTTTACAAATTAGCTTCTTTGTATCTAATGAAGTTATTTTCCAGTGTAAATAGATGAAAGTGTACTATTTGTAACACTTAAAAAGCAAACACACTAGGGAGGTGAAGCCCAGGGTGATGCAAGTGATGGGGAGCAGAGCAGCTGTAAATGCAGATGACACGTGGCTTGCTCGCCCTCCACTCACCTTCTGCTCTGCGGCTCCTGGTTCCTAGGTTTCATGGGAAACAATTTTTCTACAGATGGGGGGCAGGGGTGGTAGGTGGAGCTCAGTCGGTGACATGTGGCCCGGTTCCTAACAGGACACGAACCAGCACTGGGCTGCAGCCCCGGGGTTGGGAACTGCAGAGCTAGAGCATCACAGGAAGAGACACCTATGAAGCTGAATCTTGAGCAATTAAAGCTCAGAAAAGTCTTACTAACATAGTTCATCCTTGGTTCATGGAATATAAGAGGAAGGATTGATGCTACCTATTTTCTTAACCTGTCAAATTTGAAAAAAAGAAGTATTCTAGGAATTCTATAAACTCTAACACCTTGGGCTCAGTAAACACAAGTGACATGCCCTGTGCTAGTAAAAGACTTAGAAAGATGCTAGTGAAGCCCCAGTAAGTGTGCATCCTAAAAAAAGTGTTTGTATTAACTATGCAATGGTGGGAAAGGCATTAAGTCAGTGTAAACCCCTTTAGGATGAGACCACAGTGTAGTCCTATTTGTATAAATACTTGTTTGTCTCCCTAAACCAGTAATTTTACACACTAAAAAGTACTTAGTAAAATATTTGTTGCTGAATCCACCAACTACTCTCAGAATGTGACCTTCTGAATTTCGTATTTTGAAGGCATTATAAAAGTAATTTGAAATCCTAAAAGGAATAAAATAATTATTTTGTTTCAATGTACTTTATGACACCTCATGCCAGTCCTTTGGTGTACTAAGCACACACTAAACAGGTGGATTGAGAGAAAAATGGCATAATTTAAATGGAAAATTATTTGGAACAATACAGTGAACTCTATTGGCTAAAGAGAAATGAGTAGTAATACTCATGGCCACCCACCTCAATTACAATGTCATTCCAAAGTAGTAATTTTGAAGCTTGTAAAAGTGAAAACAGCAAGACCACAGCAATTTTGCTTTAAATATACTCCAAAGAAAGCCTACTGTAATGTAAAAAGCCACAAACTACACCAAAAGCACTCAATTACAGGTAAGCTGGCTTGATAAGGGCTTGTGTTTTCCTTAGCGTGATCAGCACCTTTCCCTTGATTACTTCAACAGAAAGAGGAAATGCTCTGCCAAGGCTGCCCTGCCACTGACACCCAGCCAGAAAAAATGTTGCCTTTGTACCCTGAAATTATGCAGGCATACGAGGACTACAATCCTTAACTCTCTTTGAAATCACCATCATCACGGAATCTCATGGTTAGAAGGCAACTACTTTAATTCTCCCAGAGGTAGCAAACTCAAATGCTTACAGTGTCCAGTAGGATAACTTAAATTATCAAAGCGGCAGTCAGCCGACATTAAACCAGGGCACACTACATGCCCTGCCCAAGGTGGGCAATCACTGCAGTATGGTTGTTACCAGATGAAAATTCAGGTTGTCATGCTGCCAGATCTGATTGTTCAAGAGAACTCAGAAATCCAGACCTTTATGAGAAATCTCTTAATTTTTTTTTTTTTTTTTGAGACAGGGTCTCACTCTGTTGCCTGGCTAGAATGTAGTGGTGTCATTACAGCAATCTCAAATTCCTGGGCTCAAGCAATCCTTCTGCCTCAGCTCCAGAGTAGCTGGGACTACGGGTGTACATCACCATGCCCAGCTAATTCTTCTATTTTTTCGTAGACATGGGGTCTCAACTCTTGCTCAGGCTGGTCTCGAACTCCTGACCTCAAGTGATCCTTCCGCATCGGCCTCCCAAAGTGCTAGGATTACGGGCATGAGCCACCATACCTGGCCAGAAATCTAATTCTTATACATTGAAAACTAATTAAAAATGTTTTTTAATGCCTCAAAGGGAGAAGAAGAGGGAAAAAAAAGGTCTATAGGCTACTTGCAACCCACAAGCCACCAGCTACAACTTTTATATCATTCGGCCTCTGCCCAAATACTTCAAGTGACAAAGAGCACAACTCCTCTCAGAGAAGGCCCTTTTGGAATAGCTCTAATATTATGATGCTTTTACTTATAACGAGCAGCTATAAGCTGCTTCTTGTAACTTTCATTCATTAGTTGTCTATGAAAATGAGAACTTTACATTAACATGTGAATTATATTCTTCTAAGTGTTTTCCTATCTCTCTTATCTCACTTGAACTTCTCATCAACCCCATTGATAAACAAAACAGGTAGACTGGAAATCCTTCCCAGTTGAAGCCAAAGTACAAAGATGGTATTGCAACTAATCTAGGGCAGATCTACTAGTTTTCACATTACATATAAAACCCAGTCTTCTAATTCTCATTTTCCATTGTTCTTTCCATTTTGACATGAAGCCTGAGACCTTAATAATTAAGATATGATGTACTATCTTACATTCACTACTACTAGTATTACAAAATTCCTATACAGTTTAAATCAAATATTTTAATACCTAGTAGTACTGGAGGGCTCAGTGGGTGGAAATCCAAAGGCATTGACGTGAAACACTTGATCTTCAAACCAGCCTAAAAAAAAATAAGTAGCAAATCACTTTCATTTGCCCAATCATTTGAAAGGACAAAAACTGTGTTACACAAATCAATAATGCTAAGTTAAGCTATATTCTCATGCCCTGTGAACCAACTACAGAAGTTGCCCATGCACTGAGCCACATAACTTTAGATCTGTAGATAGTCTAAATTCCATAAATAAAAGTTCATTAACTAGAAATAGATTCAAAAGTAAAACCTTTCATTTTTTTAATTCCACAGTACATGTTAGAGTATAGAAAGTACACATATTAGGAAATGTTTCATTTTATGGCCCTATATAAATCTAAGGTTTTATTCAACTTTATTGAGATATAATTCACATACTATGCAATTCACCCACCCAGTGGTTTTTAGTATATTCACAGGTTGTATAGCCATCACCATGATCTAATTTCAGAACATCCTCATCACCCTAAAAAGGCTTCTATTAGCCTATTTGCAGTTTAAGAGTTATTTTATGTCATTATCAAAAATACGTTCTCATAATCAATGGTATCCCAAATTCTATCATGTTAACATGTAGAACAATAAAGAGAACAGGAAAAAGTGTACTGACTTACCTTCTGCTAAGACAAAGCACGCCTCTGTGTATAACCCACTATGGAACTGGTAAACAGCAGTTAAGGAAAATAATTCTGTTTCTATGCTTCAGGCAGTGATCAGGTCAACAGATATTTTGAGCCCAGCAGAACTTCTAAATAATAATTCAAAGACTTCCCATTTGAAACATAGCTCAGATTATAGCTTTAAAAATTTGGGGTTTAAATGTCCCCATGTTTAATTCTAAGATGTAGCTTGGTAATACTGACAGTTTGGATCATTCTTACCATGTTATAAACATTTTCAGTGGTTTCTCTGGATTCTCAAAAATAAGGGGGAATTAAAGTTGTTATGTCTCTGTTTAGGATTATGTCTTTATATTCCTGCTCCACCAACATATGGACATTACACTGGGAACCCAAATAGGTAAATTTGAGAATAACATATAATCAATTTCCCCAATTCATGTAACACAGATTTTAAAAAATAAATTAAGTGAAGGATATAGCTTTACTAAGATCTAGTTGTACCGTTCCAGTAGGATCTTCCAGAAAAAATTTTCCCTAAAAAAAATATACTCACATTTATATAAAAATAAATACTATGACACAGTAATTAAACAATTGACAAGATTGATAATGGAACACAGTAGAGAGAATAGTGGATTTCAAAAATCAGCTATTATCTCTAGTCCAGGCGCTTTCATTTACTAGCCTGGTAACCTCAGGCTAATGACTTAATTGAGACTCAGACTCCTCAGAGGTAGCCTAGGGAACAACTGCTGCAGAACAAGGGACAGCATGAGGGACACCAGTAGTCTCCCATAGGGAGGGCCTCACAGGTCCTTCAGAGAAAGCCAACAGTGTCTCCAAGGGACCAGGATGTAGTCTGCAGCTTGCTTGTTCGGAAACCCAGTACTCTCACTGTGGGCCTAATTTAAGGCTATACAAACTGGACTCCCAGACAAGTCACTCCTTCCTGATGTCTACTCAGGAAACCAAACACAGACGAAAAGTATTGGTGACTGAGGTGCGTCTCCAATGAAGAATACTTTCCTGTACCCTCTGTAGAAATACTCTATGTAATCAACAGTTCATCAACCCAGGGCCAAAAATAAAAGTTTGATGCTTATTAAGTTTAACTTACCTCTTTTAACTGGGTTATCATTCCAAGAATAATCACATCTCCAATTTTGGTTGTACTACCCAATAAGGTTTCTATTGTTTTAAGCTAAAACAAAACAAAATAAATTCTTATTTATTTATTTTAGCGACATGGTCTTGCTAAGTTGCTATGTTGCCCAGGCTGGTCTCCAACTCCTGGGCTCAAGCAATCCTCCTGCCTCAACCTCCCAAAGGACTGGGATTATAGGTACAAGCTACCACACTCAGCTGAAAACAAAATAAATTCTTAAAGATTGAAAACATATTCTTTTAAGAAACTAATCTTTTTACAAATAAGTAAATTTGGGGTACACATTTCAGCATTTACAGCTACTTTACAGTAAAAAAAAATCAAATAAAACTTAGGCAGTTTAATTTATCTTACAAAAAACTATAATATCAAATGTATGGTGGCCTGGAAGAATTATGCCTAAAGAAATACTGTATCAACTCAGGCTCTTAGCAATGACTGAAGTCTCATACCATATCATTCTGAATAATAAGTACATTTATTTTTAAAATACAGAAGAGTATCAATTTTATTTGATCCATACCTCTTGAAAATTAGTGAGCTATTTAAAAGGTTATATTCTAATTTTACTTAGTATTTTGAATGGCTGTCATTATTATCTATATTCTTAATCTGACCACTATATTTTTATCAGAAAGTTAAAGACAATAAGACTCAGGACACTATTTTTAAAAATCCTTTTGTTCTTCTTCTATATGTAATCCTAAATATATGTAAATACATACATATATAATTTATAAAACACATCTATACAGTTTTTATTTACAAAGATGAAATCATATTATTTATATTCTGCAATTTAACTTTTGAAATTAATATTTTCTTAGATACCTTTCCATTTAACTGCATATAAATAAACTTCATTCTTTTTAATGGGTAGAGATATCTATAATATATATGAGACAATTCATTTCACCAAACTTCAGTTAAAAGACATTTAAGTTGTTCCCAGTTTTCTTTTTTTTGAGACAGCGTCTCACTCTGTTGCCCGGGCTAGAGTGAGTGCCGTGGCGTCAGCCTAGCTCACAGCAACCTCAAACTCCTGGGCTCAAGCAATCCTTCTGCCTCAGCCTCCCAAGTGCTTTTTCTTTTTTTTTT
>CAUYRT010003477.1:0-36246 GCA_963574885.1 Lepilemur ruficaudatus | reverse complement strand
AGTAATATTCCATTGTGAACAAATACCAGATTTTAACAATCCACTCATGCATTGACGGGCACTTGGGTTGTTTCCATGACCTAGCAATAGTGAATTGTGCTGCCAGAAACATTCGGGTGCAGATGTCTTTATCATAGAATGTCTTATTATAATGATTGGCTTTTCCTATCTCTTCTGAGTGAATTATCATTTTACTATTGGCCTACTTGTCTTTTAGTTATTGAAAGCGTTTTATATATATTCTGGACAGTAATCCAATATCTCTTATACATATTGCAAATAAAGTTGTAACTATTTTAAATGATTTAATAAATAGCAAAGTAAAAAAAAAAGAATGGAAAAATAAACACCACATGTACTCAATATTTAATTGGAACTAATCAATCAACACTTATGCACACATATGGAGTAAAATTCAAGGGAAGTTAAGTAGGTGGGGGGGAGGAGGGAGGGGTGGGTAAATTCACACCTAATGGGTACAATGCACACTAACTGAAGGGCACACTTACAACTTTGACTCAAACTGTACAAGAGCAAATTATGTAACTAAAATGTATGTACCCCTGTAAAATTCTGAAATAAAATAAATGTAAGCGAAAAAAGAAAATTAGATGGTTACTTTTTGAAAAAATAAAACTTTTTCAAGCACATTAATAGCTTCCTTTAGTGGGAAGACTACGTGGAACTTATAGTATGTTATATGTGTCTTAAGTGTGATCTATATGACTCTAACTCTAATCACTAAGCATAATCTGCAAGAAGTAAGGAATAACTGTAATAGTGTTTCTGAAAGACAATCCTGAGCATCACCTGCAATCTATTCACCTGTGTTAACTATTAAAATGCTGACTCCTAGTAGCCATGCCAAACCTACTAAAAAAGAACCTCTAGGAGTGGCATCTGAGAAACTGTACTTTTAAATGTAGAGACTCTTATGCCCACTAAATGTAAAAACAGTGATAGAAATGTTAACACCCTGCTGTTTGGAATAAGGCAGACTTATGTTTAACTCCCATTTCTGTCACCTAATGACTTTACCTTTGGGGGGCTCCAGCCTACTCTTGTCTCATCAATTCCCAACTCTTGCATCTCTTAAACATTTGCTCTATTCCCCCCCCCACACACACACTTCATCTCCTATATAAATTTCTCATAGCTCAAAGCTGCAAAATTTTCATTTTTGATTGCCTATTCTCTGACTAGGTGCCTTCTTTCTAAGTTACCTCACTGAGTGCTATCCTCCCCTTCCTCATTGTGTGTGTACAATTATCTAATAGATAACCATTTTGTTTCCTTTGTACACTCCCATAAAATGGCTGCTACACCTCTTCCCCAGAAATGAAAACTGTATGGTTGGATTTCCCTGCTCTAGTTAATCAGAAGCAGAGTGATTGTTGTTATTGTTTTATCCAGATTAGTACGCTTATAACAACTTCAACTCCATTACACAAACTCAGGTAACAAATCTCAGAATAAAGTACTCCAGATCCATCCAAGCTATCCCATCCCAATATCCAATAATACTCTCTGTGCTCATGATCACCCCGTTATCACTCTCTCACCTCTTCCCGCAGCCCCCCATTCTACACCATCATAACTAGAGACCACAGCTTTGTGTCTGGGAGACAGGATTCATGGGAGGCTTAATAGAATAGGCTGCATTTATGCCGAGTCCTAAAGAGTAGGCTACAATATGAGTTGTATGATAAAAATTACAGGGCTAGGTGTTTTGTGAACGTCATCTTAGTGTTTCACAAAATGTGGTGGTTTTTAAATATGCAGATTTCCCAGCTCAACCCTAACCTTAATGAAAAAGTATCGCTGAGAGTGTGGTACAGTAATCTACATTTTAAGACAGATATATCCCACAAGTCTATGTTATAGACTATAAAGTTAGCCTTACAAAATCAAAGTTCATAAAATTTTGTATGCTGTCAGACATATGACTCATAATTTTAGTTATGGTGAAAACATACCAATTGGCTCTCATTATTTCTAAGAAAAAGTTGTGTTCTCTAATTTTTTCCCTGTATTTTTGAGACATTCTCAAGAAAGACTACTTGATATGTAGTCAGAAAAAAAAGGAGTTTGGAAGACAACTGCAAACGAAGATGAACATGAATAGTCTTTCAAAGTAGCATAATTGAGTGGTGAAAACATTTGAAAAACTAGTTTTGGTTGGAGAATTTTGTATAACTTAACTTAATGCTCAGGCTTTGATCTGAGTATGAACATCCACATTGCCTTTTCCCGATTTGTTTTGGAAGGACCTCTAGCAAAATGACATTAAATAGAAATGCACTATATTTACATAGAAGTTGAGATAAATGAAAATTAATTGCCCTTTCAGCTAATTCATAGTGGACTCATAAAAATGCTTTTTTATTCTGTAAGGCCTGTCAATATTCAAACTCCTCCAGCACACCATCTGTTCAGATTTTTTGGTGCATCTGCAAGTTCTATCTCAGTGACAGAGAGATTGGAGAGCTGTACGGCTTTAGAATATATTAGAAACATTGACACATTGAAGTATTTGAAAAGTATGCTACTACTGAAAAGTCTTATGATGCTTGTTCCTTCAAATGCAGGTATTTTAGTCAATGAAATAACATAATATTGCACAGATACTACATGCTTTGTTGATGTTATTTGTCCTAATTTAGAAATCATGGCTGTTACTTTTCTTCAGCAGACATTCTAGTTGAAAGTATTGATATACCTTACAGACAGCACTGTGATTTTTATCAAAGTGTATACTCTCTTAATCAAAAAACCCAAATATAGTTTGATTGCATGCTTTTATTTGCAGCTGATTCCTTTTCTAACTTTTAGATGCCAGTAGAATTCATTTTATAGGAAGATTTTGTGGATTTGGTTTTATATGTTTAAGTCAGTGTTTATATTTAGATTATCTTTTCTTTCCCTTAGAAAAAGGAGAATACATTTGTTCCAGGAGTTAAAAATTTTCTCCCACAAAGTTTTGAAATTAATGTGAATCAGAGAAAAGTCTAGATCCATAAGAAAATCCATTCTCATAAGCTATTTTATTAAATTAAGAATTACAAGTTATTCAATCCCCATGACTTTTTTTCCATAGTATGACATCTATAAAATAATTGAACAAATGATTCATTGAAATATATTTTATTGTTAAATGTTTGATATTTCAGAATTGACTTGTTATATATTTACTTACTGACCCTTGATACTGAAGAAGAGATAACATCAACATTTGTTATAGATTTTTTCTCCTTGTTGATAGCAAAAGAAGGCATGCAAAAATAATGTTCTTATATTTAAAAGATGACTTGAGGTACTGTGTTTAATACAATACAAAGGGGTAAACTTAGAAACTTCACTGCTGCTACTAATTATTGACCTAATTTATCAGCTAGCGAAATGAGTTAGATGTCAATCTTGAATCAATGTGATGAATAGAACCTCTATGCTTTAGAGAACACCTTCTTACAGGAAGGTCAGCAAATTCTTAAGGGAAAATGTCTGATAGATGCTATTAAATGTACAAGGCCTGGATGTATTGCTTATTGACATGTTCTTAAACTAAATGATTTTCATTCGTGCTTGAAGGTCAAACCAGCTACCCTTTGATAAAGCATCTTTGACAAGATCATTCTTGATGAAATGCTGAGCTTTTGGTCAGAAAATTAACAATTTTTCACAAGCCTAAAATAAGTGTAAGGGCAAAGGAGGGAGAGAAAACATATGGGTTGTTAGAGAACTAGAGGGAAAAGCAGTTTCTATATACAGTTGTTTTTCTTGTGGACAATAAAGCAGAAAAACGACTCCTCTGGCCACCCTAATGAGGATATTATAGACTCCAGCTTTTCTAATTTTCATGCTCAGACATCATGTCATTAGTACAGAGTATCACAGTGCTCAAACATCTCCCTAGTAGCTGAATGCTAGTTTTCAATTTGCCCTTGGCTTCCAAATAGGTAAAAAGGCATTGGTGAGCAGATGTCCATTGTGTGATGAGAGAGAGCCAGGACAGTCAGACAGGTCAAGGCATGTGGGTAGGACTAACATATTGTGTCTAAAGAGAAAACTTGGAAAGCTAAGTTGGATAGCTAATGAGACAACTTACAGGCAACTGGATAAGTCTATATTTGCAAAATGATGAAGTAAAAGCAATAATTGAAGCCCTAATCCTGAAAATGCAGGCCAACAAACCTGCATTTGAACACTGCCATAGACCATAGTAGCATTGAAATGAGACAGAATTGTGCTTTGGATCTCAGCTATACCATCTAAAAACTGTGTGATATTATACAAACTGATTCCCCTCTCTAAGCTTTAGTTCTTTTAACTGTAAAATGATGGTAATAATGACCATAGTTTGCTGTGAAGATTGTGTGAAATGTTGTACATACAAATAGCACTTAGCATAGTGTTTTGTTCACAGTAAGAACTGAATAAATATTAGCAATTAGTTTTCAGCAATTATTTAAACAGTGAAGACAAAAAGTGTTTGGGAGACTCTTATGTTTGGTTCCCTTGAAGTAGAGCCTGAAACAGAGATTATTTGTAATTAATACCAGTGGCAATTTCAGGGACACTTATTATGTTTCAATAGAATCAACAGTGATTTTTAAAGCTGATTGTGTACATCTCTTCCCAACTCTGTGTTCAGGGATGTTATGTTGGTAGCTTGAAATAAGCCATGGTGGGTCTATATTTATACTATGGAAATCAACAAATGTTATAAATCAGCCTCCATCATCTTGTCCCTCCAGCCAGTTCTTAAACATTTACCAGCACATGATTCATTGTAACAAAATAAGGAAAAGATATTTTGAAGCCTCATTCCTACATATGATTTTTAAGGTGGGGTGACAAAGGCTGAACTGGGAAAGGTCCCAAACACCTGGAAACAGCTAAGAGACACAATGGCTGTCTTATCACATACAAATATTCTCCTATGTACCTAATTTCATCAATGTTATCACATTCTACTATTTCCATTTTCTTTACTCACTTTTCCCCTATCCTCTGGTGGCAATAATCTGGCTTTAGCAATGGATTGGACTACTATAATGACATAACTCTTAACAATAGACTGGGAAAACTCAGCAGGATAGGAGCGCAAAACTGAGTCACTTGACAACCTGGAGTTACTCAGAGGGGCAATGGAATCATTTACTACATAGTTGATTTCCTCATAAGGGTGTTATTTGCATGCCCAAATAGACAGTTCAAAGTTTGTGGTACTACTTCCCAAACCAAGTAATCAAATTCACTCAAAATATTTTCAAGCCACGCCTAGAATCCTTGCAAATCAGTCTAATTCACTGTCTTGTGGATAGCAACATTGTAGGAACAATTGCAATCAGGATCAGACTGAGAATGCAGCAAATATCAGCCCCAAGGATTCCTTTCAGTGCTTAGACACAATAATTTAAAATAAGGAGTTTTGTCCCCCAAATCCCCAACCATCACCTCACCCTTTGGGGAAAACAAAAACAAAAGAAAAGAGAAAAACACTGAAACTTATTTTCCAAATTCACTAAGTCTCCTCAGGGAGTTAAGAGGCATTTAGAATAAAAGCTTTGATGATATCCCTGAAGGTACTGCCCCACCCCAACTACATGTCAGGCATTGAAAGAATAAAAAGTTACTCAGTTTCATCAAACAGCAGATACCATTGATGGATTGCACTGCCAGGTATCCTAAATCTAATATAAAAAAAGTCAGGAGAAACACCTTTTTCAAGTTCTCCTGAAACTCTTAAAGCAACACATTGTGAACTCACAAGCAACCTGCCATTTGGATGAACCTTTACATCTATCTATGATAATAGGTAAAATGGTATCATTATTACAACTTAGGATAATAAATACTGAATACAGAATAAAAAGTATGGTGGGGCTATTTTTTAATAGCTCATTGGTTAATTATATTTTAATTATGCAAACAATGTGTTAATGTTTTTAAAAATCAAATCATACAAGACATTATAATATGTTTCTATTATTTTTATGACTAGCCCTTTCCAATCCTTTAGGATTGCTGTGATCGACTCAGAGAGGTCTACCTTTTCTAAAGCAACCTTTCCCATTTCTATTGTTCATCATCTTGGTTCCTTTTTTCTCTTTTTGTTCTTTATTATACATTATAATTTGTATTTCATTTGTCTAACATATCTCATAAAACCTAAAATGACATTGACATTTACTAACAATATTATTTTATGAATCACTAAGAAGGGAAAAGGCTTGTAATTGATAGAGTTCTTTCTTATTATATGAATTTTACAATTCCTCCTGTATAATGTAAACTTCACAGAAGGCAGTGATTATGTCTGCCTTTATCACTGCTGGATTTTTAGTGTCTAGCACAGTGCTAGGTTCAATAAGTGTTTGCTGATGAATGGATCAGATCATGTTAGTTACACTGCTCTGTATCTTCCCATATCAGTATATAAAGACCTATTGTTTTCTTTTTAACATTTGTGTGGTATTCCATTGTATTTAGTCACTCCTTTTTTGATGGATATGAAGAGTGTTTCCAATTTTCCTGCCATTAAATAATGTTCATACAACTTGGGTACTTACGTAAGAATATCTCTAAGATAAACTTCTATTATAGAAGTGGAATTGTTGGGTCAGAATGTGTATGCATTTTAACTTTGGAAATATTGTCAAATATAGAATTCTGTTTCTATTTTGTCAAATCATAGTATATAAGAGATGTTCTTACTGTAAGAGTTATGTTTTGAGCAGCCTATTTAGAAGAATATTCTTCCACCTTTACAATGTTTTTAACTATACATGGGTCCCAATAGTACCTATTGCTCAAGATTTCTTAGAGACATACTCCAAGATGTTCCATGTTTCATCAACCTCTTTCGTTTAGAACAGAATAGGTAACTCCCACATCCTTCAATCTATCTTTTACACTATCATCAATTAATCTACCCAAAACACTCTTTTAATCAGGTTAATCTCTTATTTGAAAACCTGTATTGGTTTGAGATTATGCACAATTTTTATTTTCTTCTTCATACTTTTCTGTGTTTTCCAAATATACTAAAATACCCATGTGTTGTTTTTATAATTGATAAATTTTGTAAATAATGGAAGAAAGTAGCAGCCTCTGTCCCTTGAAAACCAATATTAAATCAAAATAAATGTATTTACATCTCTAACCAAAAAGGAAAACACTAAACTCTATATGCATTTTTAAAAATTCTAATAGCTACCCATTTTGCCAAGTTTAAAAAAATCTCAGCCTGGGATTGAAGGCCCTCCATGATCTTCCCTCAACATATATTTTCAAACTTATCATTGCTCATTTCTTTGTGATCTATTTGTTAAAGACAAATTAATCTGATCATGGTCTCTGCAACATGCCTCTCATTGTGGCTTTCTTTTCTTACATCATTTGGCTGATCACTTAAAGGCTGTATTCTTCTTCTGCACTGCAAACCTTAAAAATCCCTTAAGGCCCAAATCAAGTCCTACCACTTTGGGAAAGATTTTTCTTTCAAAATTTATCTGAAGGCTAGGCTTTTTCTTTCATCCTGTGAGATAACACTATGTTGAAAATTATTTTATACTGATGTATTATTAGCTTTTAATATGTGTATTATCCAAATAATTACAAAACCCTAGAACTGTAATGTTTAATAGAGTAGTGTTACATGTGATTATTTAGATTTAAATGTAATTTAACCTAATTTAAATTAACCAATTACTAGCTGATTACTAAGATAACCAAGCAGAGGCTTCAGTGGCCACACATGACAAAGAATACAGACTTTACAGAATTAGTTCAGAAATACCACTAAGCAAACCAACAACAATATACCTGGGGTGGAGGGATATGATTGTCAGAGTTGTCACATTAAATATCACATTTAAATATGACATATTATTTAAAATGTCCAATTGTCAATAAAAATTTATGGAATAGTCAGAGAAACAGCAAAATATTTCCCATACACAGAAAATAAATCAGTCAATACAAACTATCCCTTAGGAGGTCCAAATGTTGGACATACTAAACCAAGACTTCAAATAAGCTACTTTAAATATGATCAAAGAGCTAAAGGAAATAATGTCTAAAGAGCTAAATGAAAGTATGAAAACAATATATTACTACATTATGAATATAGAGAAGGAAATCATTTAAAAAAGAACCAGGTAGAAATTCTGGAGTTAATCTATTAAAGTATATAAAAGTATAATAATGGAAGCAAAAAGTTTACTAGAAGGGCTCAACTACAGATTTGAGCAAACAAAAGAAAGAATCAGTGAACTTAAAAATGAATTGGTAGAGATTATGCAATATAAAAATAGAAACAAAAAGAATAAATAAAAATAGTGCCTCAGGGGCCTGTGGAAAAAATATGAAGGTACTAAGCTATACATAGAGTTCTAGAAAGAGGATAACAAGAAGATAAAGGAGCAGAAAAAATATTTGAATGATGGCTGAAAATATCACAAATTTTCTGGAAAAAAACATTATTATTTATATCTAAAAAGCTCAGCAAACTTTAAGCAATTTAAATTAAATATAATTTCAAAATAGCTCAGTTGCACTAGCTACATTTCAAGTGTACAATATCCACGTGTGACTAGTGGCTACCACATTGGATATTACAGACATAGAAAATGTCAATAATTGCTGAAAGTTCTATTGGATAGCACTGACATAGAGTGTAAGACCAGTGCTTTATACATTGACATTTGGTCCTCTCTAATTTCCAGTTTCTGAATCTTTCTAATCCATTTATCTAAAGACACCCCCACACACTCACACATCTATGAGCCCAGCCTCGTTTCTAGAACTAATCATAATGTAGTATATCAAGAGGGATTTTAGGAGTTCTATCCAGTGCCACAAGACTCGGTATTGAGTTACTCTTGCTCATAATTCTACCCTTTCCTTGTGCTCCAGCTCTGATTACTGGATTTCTAACTTGTTTCTAGGACAAAGTGACCACCTTGAATCTTTATTCTTATAGTTGCATTCCTATTCACATTTGTTTCCTGTGCCGGAGTACAGTTCCCTGTCTTATAACAGCCTTGGACATAGTTTCTCTAAGACTGAAATCCTGTTTTTCCCTTGCTAATTTCCTTCATAAAGACTAAAACTCTTCAATACAAAAGTTCAAAACTGGAGCTGTTACTTTCTGTTCACAACTTTATTAAACATTAATAGCAGGGGAGCATCTCCACTAAATGCCAGACATAGTCAAATTGCTTTAATTCTCAGTATAATTTTCAATCATTAATCTTATTACTTCTATTTTAGAGATAAGGAACTTGAAGCTCAGAGAGATTATATAATGTGTTTAAAGTTATCTACCAAATAATTGATAGACTTGGAGGTTTAAGCATATTCATGTGGCTCCAGAATCTGTCTCTTCCGCTATTCTATATTCTCAACCTCAGGGATTAACTCTTGATAGTATATTCTAAACTAGTGTCTGCGGTGATGTAACTGGACATGATCTGTTACATTGTCATGTAGCAAATATCCCTATTCCAATTATCTGCCTCAATTGTTGCCTCTCTGGTGATGCAGAGTTGCTTATTGGCTGACCTTGGGCCATCTACTTCATTACTCCCTGATAGAGTCCTTGATGTTGACTATGGTAGTGAACTACTTGCCTGTGATCTGAATATCATGTCTTGTTTGTTGGATTAGACTTCTTTCCAGTACCTATATTTGAGTTAGCCTCACCAGAGCCTACTCTAATCCAAGGGAGGCATTGAGTTCTTTGGTCCCAACCCCTTCAGTCCTTTCAATCTTAACGTCATTAGACAAATTAAGTCTGGTCTAAATATGACACTGCTTGGCATGGAACCTTGCACATAGTAGGGATAAATACATATTTGAAATGGTTATGAAAATAATGAATGCTGAATATGAAGCATTAAGTGTACATGCAATAAATCTTAATTGCTTAAAGAGTTTCAAGTGTGGATGGCCTCTACACGGTATAAATATCATTGGAAGCACAAAAGAAAACATCAAGAAGTAACTCTGAGCTAGGGAGAAGGACAACACTTGAGTCAAGTTAAATATAACCTATAATAAAAACAAAGACTATTTTTATTGCTATTAATATTAATGGTACTAATTTGAAAAAGTTATAAGCTACCATTTATTGAGTGGTGAATATAAATATATCTCAAACATTATGGTAAGTCCTTTACATATATTATTTAATGTAAACTCCCCACATTGAAAGGTGGGTTAGTACATCATATCTTTTTCTAAATGAAAGTTTAAGTTCTTTGACCAAGGTCAAAGAATGGCTCCAGAATTTCTGTAAAGGATAAAGTTAGGAGTGGTAAACAAAGGGAAGAGGCAAGGGACTTGTCCTGAAACTTAGTTAGCAGAGTAAATACATTATCTTAGATTATTGGGGTGTCTTCAGTTGGTAGCTAATGGAAATCATGGGCAGAGAAAGGCAGAGATAAAGGCACTGCCATGGCTGAACTGCTAAACTAGTAAATGACGTTCTGGGATTTGAACACAGATTGTCTGAATTCAGACTGTGAACTATACTCTCACTCAAATCTGTATTTCAAACAGGGACTCCAACACTTTACCCTGAGAGGTGGGCCCTGTGATCTGGACAGGGCTTTCTCTTTAACGAACAGATTATTTCAGGAGGAATTTCAATCTGGAGCTCTTGTGTTTTAATAAAGCAGTGGTACTTTTTGCAAAACATTTGACAAGGCTCTTCAGATTTATGTGTTTGCAGAGATTCTAGGTCACTGTATCCAACAGTTTTTCTTGGCTGCCCACAGGCAGTGAGTGATCTTTAAGGAGGTCTTTCTTGATTCATCCATCAGTATGACTTCTTATTTCCTGTCCCCCAAGAACATCCAGGTGACCAATAGCCTCCACAATGCAGATGATTTCTGCATCTATCAAGAGAGCTTTGAAAAAGGAGAGGGCTACTAAATTTCCTTCTTGATAACTGACCAAAATGCCTATCAGTGATGTCACCTCTCAAGGCAACTATGAAATAAGACACACTATGAGAATTTGAAAACGTTTTCAAAGAGCAAAAGTACTTAAAGTCCCTAGCTATAGAGACTATCTTACTTCTGTCTTTCAACTTGCAGGGCCTGGTACTCTGTGAGAAGTGAAATTGTCCTTAGTGAGCAAGTTATTGTGCAAGGTCTGCCCATTAGCTGATTGCTGAACAAGTGACAACACAGAATCCCAGTGTCTTTTGCAACTGTGCTGATTTCAGCCTGTTTTTGTGCTATAGCACTCAACCTAAAAAAAGACACATGATGACTCAGGTCATATATTAATTTTTATTTTTATATTCACTGCTTATCTAAACATAGAAAAAGCAAATGCTGCAAATTCATGCCTCCTGCTTATTTGCCACTGTTGGAAAGTCCAACCAGTACCTATGAAGAGGTGCTAATGCTTAAGGAGGAAGCACAGAGGGTTCAGAGGTAGATTGATGCCAATGAATGTTCTGATACATAATTCAAAATCTCTTCCCGAAATGTCTATGGCTCTTAGTGATTCACAATAAGAGAAACCACAGTCCTTCTTCAACAGCTGTTCTTATCTGATAAAAGCTAGATGGCCACAGATCTGCTATAGGGGAGTGATTACACTCAGATAGAGGGATTTGTGCTTCCCTGTAGATTCTGAGTGGTATTCACTTTCAAAGTGAATGTTTAGCTTTTCAGATCATAAAGGGTCATATTGAACAAATTCTAAGTCCTTTGTTGAAAGTTACCATGATGACCTAAAAGATAATATTTATTATCAAGCAGGAATGTCTAGATCCAAAAGAAGACAATAAAAACTGAATGACAAATACAGAAGAACAAGACTTCCAGGCAAAAAAGGCAGCAAATTCTCCTTTTCTCCAAGATTGACCCTACTTCAAGCCTCCTTCCTTTGTGAAAACTTACACTAGGCTGAAAAAGGAGAGCTTTTTAAACTCATAATGTTGCCTCTGCTTCCCTTAGTTCCTCAAAGCTGAGTTTTATGGGTGCTTTCTTAGGCAAATCTGTGCAAGCTCCTGACTAAGACAGTTTATCTGTATTCTCAGCCTCAATAATTGATGGGCCTTAGGTGTAAACTACCATTCCCAGTCTGCATTTCATTTACAAGTTAGGGTTCTGTAAATTATTTTCTGGTTATACTTGGCTACCACATATGCAGGTGATTTTATGCCTAAAGACATATTGTTGCCTAGATTGCTTTCAGCCTTCCATGTCCACTGTTATCCTAGTACTGATTGAGTCTGTGATTTTTGCTTTGGTCCTTGAAATTTAAGAGCTTGGGTTCTAGAGTCAGGTTCCATGGTTCATATCCTAACTCTGTCCTTGACTTGCAATAATACCTGTGAAAATAACTCAATTTTTTTGAACTATAAAATTGGGATAATAATCATACAGGCCTCATAAAGTCATTGAAAAGATTAAATGAGATGGTCCATCTAATGCACTTAGCATTAACAGAGTATCTTAACATAGCAAGGACATACTAAAACCTACCTATTGTTACCATTATCCTTAGTCATCCAACTAAATTGATTGATACCTTGATCTCTTTATAGGTTAAGACCTTTCCATGAGCTGTAACCAGCATAGTAGCTGGATGGGGAGTTGTGACAAAGAATAGAACTAATGCTCTACTACTTTACCCTTGTAAGCTACAATCTCTCTTCAGGTAGAGATCTCCAAGATGATGATTACACCCATATATCTACCTCCCTTATATTGTACTCAGTTTTGATGGACCGAATTCTCTCTACCCGATTGAAATATTGAAACCCTCTTTAGCCTGCACTGTGACCAGGTATATCATGCCTTTACTCATCATATAGCTATCCCCTCAGCTCTATCAACACTGAGTGGATGACACTATGGTTTGAATATAATTTTTTACTGCAAAACTCATGTTAAAACCTTACTTTCAAGTACAGCAATGTTGGGAGGTGGAACCTTAAAGAGGTGAGGCCTACTGGGAGGCATTGGGTCATGGGGCCTTTGCTTTCCTGGTGGCTTGGTGTCCTTCCCATGATAGTGAATAAGTTCTTGCTCTCATGAAACTGGATTAGTTCCCATGAGAGTAGATTGTTTTAAAGTGAAGGTGTTTTGCCCCTTCACATGTGTCCACTTTCCCTTTGACCTTCTGCCATGTTATGGTGCAGTAGGAAAGGCCTCACCAGAAGCCAGAGACATGCCCTTGAACTTCCCAGTCTGAAGAATCATGAACTAAACAACCCTGCTTTTTTATGAATTACTCAGTCTCAGGTATTTTGTTATAGAAACACAAAATGGACTAAGACAGAAAACCATCCCCTCAGCTCTGTCAACATTGATTGGACACACACATGTGGCCCTGCAACAAATTCCAGCCCTTTCCTCTCAGTACCTCTTTAATATCGCCTCAAGTAAGTCTGAGTCATGCCAATAAATGATAGGCCAATAGCCCCCATTGGGGGTTCCTTTTCCTTTTTTGTTTTTTTGAATCAACAGATGACAGAAAAATGAGGTCAATGAGGCCAACTTTTAATAGAACTAGCAGAAGTAAATATCAGATGTAAGAAAAATAAAAGACCTTGTTCTTTCTCCATCCTGAAAAAATATGTTTTCTATCTGCAGGCTGATGATAGAAATTCCATAGCTAAAACATCCCTAATTTATGAACATGATCTTTGGTTTATGCAAAACTCCATAGGAGGGTTAACATCAATCTACCATCCATCACGGATTTCCAGTCCCTGTTTTCTTTAGCTCAGCACTCACTTTCCCTATCTGATGGGCCCATCAGTATGCTCAAGCCACTTCCCCTGCAATTCCTGAGCCAACCTCAACAGTCAGGACTCATATTATCAATATCTACACACTCCTACACTAACTAATCTCGCAGAACATAAGAAAGAAATAACAGTCTTTTTTTCAACAGTATATACTCTAAGCCATCAAGCTATCATTTAATATATGTAGGAAATTATAAAAGTAATCTCTTAGTTTATTGGAATTTTTAACTGGAAAGGAGTTAGAAAAATAAGAGTAAATAAAAATTAAAGTATGCTGATGCCTCCAACAGTGATTCACGGTAGAAACAGGAAAAAGCGTACTCAATTCCATGCAGATGTGCATGTTTGCACGTGTGTGCACACTCATATTGGAAGACTTAGATTGATAGAAATGGTATGTGCAAATGAATGCACAGGGAGATAAGGAAGAGGCAAAGTGAGGTGAGGTATAACTAACAAAGGAAAATTTTTAAATGATATTTACCAAAAAATGAAGTCACTGAGATCAGGTGAACAGGGACTCATAAGACTAGAAAAATGTTAATGTCACAGAGCAAAAGAATTAGAACAAGTCCATAATTTCACACAAAGACATGTTCCAAGAAACAAAACTTCACATTAACATATTAATGTTTTGGATATTTAGACATGGTTAATTTAAAGGACGAGCTCTTCTCAATTGTGTCAGATGTTACCGGCACTGCAACAATCTAGCCCAACATACTGTTCAAGGACATATGTGTCTTTGTTTCTAGATGGACAGGTCCAAGTGATTGTGATAAAAAGTGTTTCTTAAAAAATATCTGTTATTCACCCAAAGATAATGATTATGGCATTCTTCCTACATTTTTGAAAATGATCATTCACATGATGCGAAAATTAAATATAAAAATGTATGCAGTGAAAGATCTCCTCATAACTTTTCTATCTCTGCCCAATTCCAACCCCACTTCCACACAAGTAAATCATCTTTTTAGTTTGTTGTGTGGCTGGCTGGTGTTTTTTAGGCACACACAAATATAAACATCATTCTCATTGCCTTCTGCTTTTTATAAATATGGCAGTATACTAAATACAATTTTCTGTACCCCCTTTTTCCCTCAATTAACATATATCTTGCAGAACTTTTTTATTAGATAGAGAGCTTCCTCATTAATTTTTACAACTCTATAACAGTCCATTGTGTGGATGTACCATGATTGATTTATTTAGCCCCCAACAGTAGACATTTATATTGATTGTGGTATTACAAACAATGATGAAGTTTGTAAGCAGGTGCATATATCAAATATGCTATCTCATCCTCAATGATAGTAACAGCTGAATAGTTTATATATAATATTATAGATGGTGTAGCCAGATAATATTCAGAATAACAGTTAACTTTGTATTTCAGGTAAACAACTATTTTTTAGTCTAATTACATCCCAAATATTACATGAGATATATGTATACTGAAATACTTCTCTTTTCTTTTACCTGAAATTCAAATTTAACCAGATATCTGTATTTTTATTCACTAAATCTGGCAATCCTGATTATATTTTCATATTTTTCTGAGACCAAGATCCCATGAGCATGGTCTGTTGAGCTTGACATATGTGGTCAACTGATAATACATGGAATTATGAAACATGATAATAAATAAATGCAGAATAAATGAGAATTTTTCAAAGATTATCAAATGCAGTCACACATTTGATATAAAAGTACTCTGTATAATATGCCTCATAAGCAGTCATCCATCTTATTACTGGACATGTTCAATGGCAGGAAATTCCCACTATCTAAAAATCAGCTCATTTGATGTTTTCACTGATTATTTAGTAAACTATTTGTCAAATTAAACAAATTCTCTTTTCTTGAAGGTTCCTCCTAGTCCTCTTAGTCTTGGTGGGTGCTAAGAACAAGTTAAATCCCTCTTCTATATGTCAACCCTTCAAATATATGACCACAGCAAGCCAATCTTGATATTATTTTTCCTATTTAATAAATATTTTCAGTTCCTTCAACCATCTTATATAAAATATTGTTTCAAGTCTTCTCACACACTAGTAAATATTGATTTTGTAGCTTTCGTATGTCAAGCATGGTGCTAGGTGAAATGACATTGTAATAAATAATATAAAATTCCCCATCCCTCAGGACACTATTAGTCTAATGAGGGAAAATAGATAAGAGGGCAAACATATACTAAGATTTGTGATAAATGCTATAATAAAATTTTGAACAGGATCCTTTAGGTACATGGAGGAGGAAGAGTCTAAATGTACCTGAAAGAGAGAAAGGAGAGTGGGCGGAAAGGGAAAGGTTCAGAGACGGCTTAGTGTGTGAGGACTGAGTAGTGTCTTAAATGTTCCACAGTAATTGCCCATTTGAAGAAAGAGAAGGAACAAAAATTACTAAATTTAATAGGCATTTTACTATTCTTATGCTTGGTAACCTCTGCTATATCAGACAATGAGTTGATCACTTCCTTCTTAAAACACTAGGTTTCTATTTTACCACATTCTGCTCTAACCATTCTTTTTACCTTTTACTGGCTCCTTCTGGTTCTATCTCTTTCCCTTAAATGTTGTTCTTCTTGAGGTCTTTGACTCCTGTACACTGGTTTTCTCATTCTACATATAGTATATAGTTTCCTTTAGAAATATCATTTATATTTTTTTATTTCAGAATATTATGGGGGTACAAATGTTTAGGTTGTATATCTTTCCTCTGCCCCACCCGAGTCAGAGAAACAAGTGTGCCCATCCCCCAGACAGTGTGCACCACATCCATTAGGTGTGAATATACCCATCTCCTGCTCCCCCTCCCACCTTCCTGATTCCTGATGAATGTTACTATCATATGTGCACATAAGTGGTGATCAAATGAAAAAGGAATTTCATTTACTTGTGTGGTGTCCACTTCCTTGTTAAATGTTGGTGATTTCCAAACACACAACTCCATCCTAGACTGCTCCTCTAGGCTCCATACATAGTGTGAAATGAATGCCTACTTGACATTTCCCCTAGATGATCCACAAGCACCTCAAATTCACTATGTCCAAACTGACGTTTTCCTCCTATGTCTATCACTCTCATGGAACTAGCTGTACTTATACAATCACCTATATTAGAAATGCAGGAGCATTCCTGACTTCTTTCCCTGTTCTATACATGTATCCACCAAATCCTATGTTCTCTTTCTTCTGTCTCTCAAATCTCTATTAAATGACTACTTAAGTTCAGGCTTTCATTATCTATATCTGGGACTTATGTGATAAAACCCTAACTCACCTCCCTGACTCCAGTTGTTTTCATCACCCATCAACTCTACTCACATCTATCAAAATGATCTATATCAAATATTAACCATGGAGTTTGACTTCTGGCAAAATAGCATTAGGAGTTCCACTGATCCAGTCCCCACTGAAACTGGTAAGAACTAAAAACAAATAAACAAAAACATTTAAAGCCTCTAGAAATGGTCCTAAAGGCAAACAGCAAATGAAGAAAAATCTACTCAAAAATATCTGTGAAAACTCAGTAAGAAAGGCCAGAGACTTTACTAGTTTAACCAAGACTACACCTTTCTTCCCCATCCCAGTTTAGCAATCCAGAGGCTCTACTCAGAATACATTAGGCAAGGATACAGGACTCCCGCTTCTCACAATGCCCAGACAGAGGGCTCCATTTTAGGAGGAGCAGGATATTAGCATTTCTCATTCTGCTTCCAGCTACCTGATGGGTGAGGCTAAGTCCCCTGCAAGTTGGTTGAGAAGTTAGGGCTTTTTCTGCCCAACCGCACCCATGGAACAGACACACTCCTTTAGTTAGCACACTGAGTATACTGATGTATATGGTAATCCCTAGAATAACCACTAAGATTATAACTCAAAAAATGGTTAAAAATAATATTAAAATTAAAATACTACATTAGAAAATATTTAATTGAGGTAAAATAAAGCAGTAAAGGAGGAATAGAATAACAAAAATGTCATGAGGCATACAAAGAACAAAAAGCCAAATAGCAGAGAGAAATACAACTATATTGTTAGGTTTGTTCCAGGTAGGAACCTGAAAAGTATGTATAGGACAGAATGTGGTTAATACAAAACTTAGGCTTGTGAAACAATAGCTGCAGGAGTCTGGAGATTCCCGCAGGTTGTAAATCTAACAGACAGGTGCAGTCGGCATTCCTATGCTCCCTGATAAGGAAGGAACTACCCTCCTCCCTTATCTCTACAGGAAGACACTGACCCACGGGTCCCAGAAATTAGTTGTTTGAAAAATTTTTTTTTTATTGCAGCGACTACTCTGGCCCAGGTACTCAGTTCCCCTTGAGAAACTCTCTATCAAACCCAAGGCTTTCCCCTCCCTCAGGGTGGATGCTATTTGGCCTCCACCCATTTGCACCAAGATGCTCAAAATAAACAGCATTTTGCTACACATGAGGCTTTGTGTGTGTGTATGTGTGTGTGTCTCTCTCTCTCGGCTCCAGACCTAACATAAAAGAATAATAACACAGGCCGGGCGTGGTGGCTCACGCCTGTAATCCTAGCACTCTGGGAGGCCAAGGCGGGCGGATTGCTCAAGTTCAGGATTTCGAACCCAGCCTGAGCAAGAGCGAGACCCCCGTCTCTACCAAAAATAGAAAGAAATTAATCGAACAACTAAAAATATATAGAAAAAATTAGCCGGCATGGTGGTGCATGCCTGTAGTCCCAGCTACTTGGGAGGCTGAGGCAGGAGGATCACTTGAGCCCAGGAGTTTGAGGTTGCTGTGAGCTAGGCTGACGCCATGGCACTCTAGCCCGTGCAACAAACTGAGACTCTGTCTCAAAAAAAAAAAAAAAGAATAACATAAAATATAAATGGATTAAATACCCCTGTTGAAAGGTAGAGATTATCAAGCTGGATAAAAAACTATAAAGAATATGCTATTGTGAAAGGTGTTGTGTCTTTGATTTGATTTTTGGCTTGACTGTTATTGGCGTATATGAATTCCATTGATTTGCAAGAATTAATTTTGTATCCTGAGACTTAACTGAATTTGTTTATCAGTTTCAGGAGTCTCTTAGTTGAATATTTGGTATTTTCTAGATACAATATCATATCGTCAGCAAAGGGAGAGTTTGACCTCATCTGCCCCCATTTGGATGCCCTTAATTCCCCTCCCTTGTCTGAGTGCTCTGGCAAGTACTTTCAGTACTATGTTGAACAGAAGTGGAGATAGTGGGCAAACTTGTCTGGTTCCATTTCTAAGCAGGAATGCTTTCAATTTTTCCCCATTCAGTATGATATTGGCTGTCAGTTTATCATATATGGTCTTAATAATTTTAAGGTATGTCCCATCAATGCCAACAAATGCTGGTGTGAATGTGGAGAGATTGGATCCCTTTTACACTGCTGGTGGGACTGCAAATTAGTACGACCTCTGTGGAAAGTAATTTGGAGATATCTCAAAGAGCTAAAAATAGAAATAGCATTTGATCCAGCAATCCCACTACTAGGCATCTACCCAAAAGTAAAACAGACATTCTATAATAAAGACATCTGCACTTGAAAGTTTATGGCAGCACAATTCACTATTGCAAAGATGTGAAAACAACACAAGTACCCTATTAACACATGAATGGATTAATAAAATGTGGTATATGTATACCATGGAATACTACTTAACTATAAAAAACAATTGTGAGCTAGCACCTTTTATATTATGCTGGATAGAGCTTGAGCCCATCCTTTGAAGTGAGGTATCACAAGAATTGAAAAATAAGCATCACATGTATTCATCACCGAATTGGTACTAACTGATCAACACTAAGGTGCTCCCATGGTAATAATCACTGGGTGCCGGTCAGGTGGGATGGGGGTGGTAGGAGTGGGTAAACTCACAACTAATGGATGCGGAGCACACTATATGGGAAAGGGCACGCTTGTAGCTCTGGCTTGGACAAGGCAAAGGCATTATATGTAAGCAAAATGTTTGTAACCCCAATATTCTGAAATAAATAAAAAGAATATGATCCACATACATGATGTCTACAGGAGACACATTTCAGATGTTAAGATACAAATAGATGGAAAGATAAGTGATGTAAAAATATTTCATACAAACAGCAGTGACAAAAAAACTAGAACAGCTATATGGATATTAGATAAAATATGCTTTAATACAAAAAAATTACTAGAGATGAAGAAGAACATCTTATAATGATAAAAGGGCCAACTCATCAGGAAGATGCAACAGTTATAAACTTATATGAACCTAGTAACAGAGTAGACAGAAATACAAATAACAGAAACAGAAATTTAGATAATTCAATAATAATAGTTAGAAATCTAAACACTCAACTGTAAGTAATGAATAGAAGAATTACAAAGATCAACAAGGAAATAGAAGACTTTATCAACATTATAAATCAACTAGATGTGACAGATATCAAAAGCACACTCCACCAAACATAACAGAATATATTCTCTCAAATTCACAAGAAGCATTACCCAAGATAGACTATATGGTAGGACATAAAGCAAACCTCAATAAATTTAAAAGCATGGAAATACAAAGTATATTTTCCAACAAAAATAGAATTAAATTATAAATACATAGAAGGAAGAAATAGGGTAAATTTACAAATATGAAGTTTAAATAAAATTAATGTAAATTAAACACTATAAGTAGCCAATGGATCCAAGAAGAAATCAAAAGGGACATCATATAATACTTTGAGGTTAATGAAAATAAAGACTCATCATATCAAAATTGTAAGATAAAGCTAAAGCAGTGCTTAGTGAAATTTATATCTATAAATGCCTATAACGAGAAAGAAGAAAGATCTCAAACCAATAGCCTAAACTTAAACCTTAGACACATAAAAGAGAAAACTAAACCTAAGTCAAGCAGAAGGAAGGGAGTGATAAGGATTAAAACATAAATTAATGAAATAGAGAATAGGAAATAATACAGGAAAATCAATGAAGCCAAATGCTAGTTCATTGCAAAGATAAATAAAATCGACAAACCTTTAGTTAGATTGACTCCTCCCTAAAATTACCTCAAATTACTAAAATCAAAAATGGAAGAGGGGACATAACTACTGGACCTACTAAATAAAAGGGATTACAAATGAATGCTGTATTAGTCCACTTTGCATTACTATAAAGGAAATACATGAGGCTGGGTAATTTATGAAGAACAGAGGTTTATTTGGCTCATGGTTCTGCAGACTATACAAGAAGTATTGCACCAGCATCAGCTTTTGGTGAGGGCCTCAGGGAACTTCCAATCAAGGTGGAAGGCAAAGGGGAATAATTGTCACATGGCAAGAGAAAGAGCAAGAGAGGGAAAAGGTGGTGCTCAGCTCCTTTAAACAACCAGCTCTCATGTGAACTAACAAAGTGAGAACTCACTCATTATCCCAGGGAAGGCACCAAGCTATCCATCAGAAATCTGCCCCCATGACCCAAACACTTCTCACCAGGACCCACTTCCAATGCTGGGTATCAAATTTCAATATGAGATTTGAAGGGGCCAAACAGCCTAACCACATCAAATGCTATGAATAATTGTATGTTGACAAATTATATAACTTGCATGAAATAGGAAAATTCCTATAAAGATACAAACTACTAAAACTGACTCAAAAAGAAAGTGACAATCTGAATATACCTACAAGTGAAGAGATTGCTTTGGTAATAAAAAAACTAACTACAAATAAAAATACAGACCCAGATGGCTCCATCACTAAAGTCTACCAAAAATAATAATAATAATAAAAAAGAATAGCGCTTCTGCACACAAACTCTTCCAAAAGCAGAAGACTTACCTACTTATTGTATGAAGCCAGTATTACCCAAACAAAAAATTCAAATGAAGACATCAGAAGAAAAGAAACTACAAGCCAATACTTTTTTTCCCTGTCATTTCTATTTTTATTTTTCATATATTATGGGGGTATAAATGTTTAGGTTACATGTGTTGCGTTTCCCCCCTCTCCACCCCTGAGTCAGAGCTTCAAGCATGTCCATCCCCCAGATGGTGCGCATCGCACTCATTGTGTATGTACATAACCATCCCCTCCTCCCCCTCCCATCTGCCCGACACTCAATAAATGTTATTCCTATTTCTTATAAATATCAATGCAAACATCCTCAACAGAATCCTAGAAAAATCAAATCCAGCAACATATAAAAATAATTCTATACCATTATCATATGGGATTTATCCCAGCAATTCAAAACTATTAGTAGTCCAACATTCAAAAATCTATTAATATATCACATCAATAGGATAAAACACAAAAAGAAATCACATGATTATCTCTATAGATGCAGAAAAAGCATTTGGAAAATTCCAGTATATTTACATGATAAAAACACTCAAACTCAAAATAGAGGGAGACCTCCTCAACCTGATAAAGGGCATCTATAAAAAATAAATAGCAAATATCATACTTAATAGTGAAAGACTAGATATTATACTCAACCAGAAATGAAAAAGCAGATATTACAACTGATACCACAGAATACAAAGTATCATCTGTGACTACTATGAAAATCTCCACATACTCATGGAATAATAGGTTTTATTGTATGAGTACTTGACTGGTAATAGTGGCATAAGAAGTAGGGATAAGTTTAATTTTTGATTTCCTGAAATTGAGATGCCAAGTGCACAATCAACTAGAAATGTCTGGTAAGCAGCTGGAAATAGAGAAATGTAGATGTGAGAACTAGAGAAAGGTTTTGGCTGGAGATGTAAATTTGGGAATTAATAATTCCAGATGAAATTGAAACTTTTGCCTTAAAGTGTGGAATGACAGAGAAAGACTCACTTAAAAAGGAAAGGCCCAGAGTTTAATACAGTATTTCTGGTGTGGTCTGTTAAGCACAAAAAACTATGAGACTATAGACTTATCACATTGCTCCATCCAGATACTGTATTTTTATTAATATATTATAGTTTAGATTGCATTAGCTTTCTCAGGAGCCACATCTTAGAACTGACTAATACTGACCAGTGAAAATATTTCAGTCTCTTTTTCATAGAGGCTGTTGTATTTCCCAAATGGATACACATACTGTTGGTTTTCTGGACAAATATATATAACCTAATATTTAACTATATTAAATCATACCTTCTTAGATTTGACCATCACTCTAGCATATTCAGATCACATTGTATCTTGATTCTGCCACTTAATGTATTTACTACCTTCTCAATTCCTTCACATATATAGATTTTATATCTTTCATACAACATGAAAGCCTTGATGGAAGAATCAGATTGAGGACAGATTTTTCACTGCAAATTTCTCTTCAGAATAGCAATATTTTAATCATGTCATTTGGGTGTGGCCACTTGAGCAGTTAATAATTCTCCCAGTAGTACTAATAACTAGCTGCATTTCTCCATTTCTCACATATATCTCATTACATATCTAATCAAATTATCAACTCAAATCTCATTGATGAAGTTAAGATTTGCTTATTTAATGAATGTCCCTGATATCACAGTCTAGTTAACTTTACTAGACAAGGTAACTAGTTATCTTGTCGAAAAAAGTTTTAGTTTATATTGGTATGACTTAGTAAGCCCAACTTGAGCCCTAGTGATAATTGCACATATCTAACAGCTCACAAACTATGCTTTTAATAAATCATTCTAGAATTTGGCTCAGAATCAATGACAGGCACATTGTTTTTTGTTAAAAATTGAGATGCTTTTGGCTAATTACTAATTTCCCATCATCCAATTTATAATAAGGAGGATACTGAAACATTTAATTATATTAAACATGTTCATAAAAACCTTCGACTGCATACATAGGAGAATAAGCCTTCAATATGGTGACACTAATAAAAAGTAGACAGTGTGGTAGCCTTCAGCACTGTTATACAATGCAATATCCGTCAATGCCTTGGAAATGTCATTCATTTGAGAGTGGAGGCTGGAAAGTATGTCAAGTAAAGAGGTCCTAGGATGATCCCTATGTGGCAAAGTAATTTTAGGTAAGCAGATTCTAATCAGTTCGAAAGATCAGCCCCCATGAATTAGCTACTCATCAACAAGACTGTGTATAGGACAGAATGCTTGGCCTTCATCCTTGCTCTACCCTGATAGAGATTAAGCATCCCAACTATTCTTTTGGGAGGCAGTGATCAAGAGCATCAGGTAAGTACAAGGTAAAGTACAGGTGAGCAGAGATGATCATTCTACCTTCTGGCAACCCATACCTTGGCTCCTGTCAGACACATAATCCTGGACAGCCTTTATCAGTGTACATCATATGGGTCATGGACAAGATACACAGTTACTGTTGTGATTGTAGTAGTTACAATTAATATACTTATTTATTAAATGCATTACTTTGGGGACATAAAATAATGAGGGATAAGAGTGAGCTCAATCAAGAAAAACTTTTTGGAGGAGGTGAGTTTTGAGCTTGTTTCAAAGGAAAGGAGGGATTCAGATTCAAAGACCAGAATGCAAGTGGAGGCTCTGATCAGGGGGCAGACCCAGAGGAGGGGGGAGCTGGTTGTATTTGGAAGGGTAGATACAGCTAATAATTGGGCCTTTCTAGAGCTGAGCATCCTGGCAGTCATGAATCTTTGGAGGATGGCAGCATGGCAGAATAGTAGGGCTCCAGAGGTTCTGCAGGGTGGCTTGAGGAGGAAAGGGAACAGACAGTGTCAATGATGGGTTTCAGATTCATCCACTGTTGGTTACAGAGTGCTAAGTGGACAGTGAGAAACACTGCTTACTGTGAATCTCCAGGACTTAAAAATGATGCCTGGTGCATTGAATGCTGAATGAATGAAATATGAACTAGTTTGAGACAGTTAGGTTCTCTCTATCTCTCCACCAATTTCAAGTTCTTGTAGCCATGTTTGTTTTCTCCCTTTCTATGTAAAAATAATTCTCCTTGACAGAAAACATAGGAGTCAATTAAGAGTTAAATAATTGTGATTTCTTTCTATCATTTATAAACATTACCTGATCTACCTCAAGCAGCAAGTAAATCTCTTTTTTGGCCAGCTCATGTTCTGTATATAGCTTTAATAGAGTGATCAACTTATCCTAGTTTGCCTAGGACTGTTCCAGTTTTAGCACTGAAAGTCTCATGTTATTAGAAACCCCCCAGTCCTGGGAAAACTAGGATGGTTCATCACTCTAGCTTTAAGTGTCCTTTATTTATGTTCCTAACATTTGTTGAAGGCCTCAGATAAGTTGGGACATTAGCTTCCCAGACAATATTTTTATTGGTCTGTGCTTCTTTCTCCTGTATGGTGTTGTCATTCCCTTCATGTGGCATCCCAAAGAACACACTCAAATCTTTAGTTATTGCCTCCATTTGCCATCATTGAGATCAAAATTTTAAAGAGTTTTACCTTGCAGGAACTCTGCTGTACAAAGTTAAATCAGTCCTCTCTCACTTTGACATGACATTGTAACCAAAATTCAAAAAACGTTAACTATGTTAGTTTCCAAGGGCTACCATAACAAAGTATTACAAACTGAGTGGCTTAAAACAACAGAATTTTTTTCTGTCATAATTCTGGAGGCTACAGATTCAAAATAAAGATGTCAGCATGGCCATGCTTCCTCCAAAGTCTAGAGAAGAATTTTTTCTTGCCTCTTCTAGCTTCTGATAGTTGCCAGCAATCCTTAGCAATATTTGAGAAATGGCAGCATGGTTCCAATCTCTGCATCCTTCTTAATATGGCCATCTTCCTTCTGTGTGTATTTGTGTCCAAATTTTCTTCTTTTATAAGGACACCCATCATTAGATTAGGGGCCACCCTAATCCAGTATGACTTTATCTTACCTCTATTACATCTGCAAAGACCCTATTTACAAATAAAGTCACATTTACCAGTTAAAGGGAAACATGAATTTTAGGGAAACACTATTCAACCCAGTATTATAACCTGTAGTAATTAATACAATAAGTCTAATATTATCAAAATGATGTCAAATGCTTTCTTCATGTCTTTCATTCAATAGTTCTGTATTTATTCTTAATTATACCACTTAATCACAGTCATGATTACATTTCTCAGCTGTCTCTCCATTATTATAGCATACCTAACCTTGGGTCTCCAGAAATTCTATTTAAGTTCTATGTTTATCACTCAGGTAGTATACTCTCTCTGTCAGCTAAGTGTTTCTGAAGATTTTGTATAAATTCAACTGCTACAGTTTTGTGCCTGGGATGCTAAATACGTAACTCTTGATTTAGCTGGATACATATGCTTTTGACTAATTCCATTGGCCTCTGAATCATAAATATCTTCCATTATACATATAAAAATGAAAAAAAAAATTCTTGGTTTTTCATGTCTACCCTCTTCCAGTCAACTTTCAAAATATACCATGTCTAAATGGATCAGTATGTCATGAAAATATTATTAATAGATTGCCTTCTTTCACAAGGCCAAAGTCAAGAAGTGATGTTGTGGTCTCCTTAATCATGTTCTCATATTCAATATATCAGATAGTCTGTGATATTTCTGACTTCACAGTTCATTCATTTTTATGTTTCTTTCTACTAGTACCACTCAATCCAATAATACACCAAGGTAACTCATATTGATTTTAAGAATGCACTTTCATATAAGAAAGTTACTTCTACCAGGTAAATTCAATTTTGTCTCCCACAAAATACAGTTTTCACAATATATTTCAAGGCTCCAAAGCCTGGCTATTTCTATCATTTCCATTTTGTTTTGAAAATAAACATGGATTTGAATTTCCAGATGATCACCTCACTTTTTTGTCCTTTCTTCCCAATAAGTTTCATTTTGATTAATTGACTTGGACACGAGTCACAATTTGGCTAGATAAAAGCAATGCTTGATACCAAAAAACATGTTTGTGTTGTTAAGGCACAGATCAGTGTTTTATGAATTGTATCTTCAAAGATCATAAAAGTCTTTAACTCTTTATCTTTACATAATAAATACAATTAATATTTCACAATAGATGACAAGAAGTTAATTGCTGTTGCAACCTAAATTTGTATTGTGATATATTTGTTTCTACTGAATGACTAGATAGAAAATACTGCCATGGTGTGGACCTTATAGTTCCTACAGTAAGACTTTATTGCCTCTTTCTATCTCTGCTAATCTTTAATCTGACAATGGAATACTGAAGGCTTGGCTTCTAGTCCATTCTAGTCTGGCTATAGTCTTGATTTTTCCAAGACAAACTTCAGGTTACTTTCTTCAAGTCTCAGTTTTCAAAATATGAAAAATGTTGGTAAAAAACCCAACCTTGTTTTTCTCACCGAGGAAAAGTATAATATAACCAAGAACTTCTTAAACCAACAATGAAATCTATGATAGAAAACTTCTTATGCATAAGGGAGGTCACGGACAAAATGTATCAGACACTGCACATATCCTCTAAAAGGCTATACACCAAGGCCAGCACTATTTACAGAGAAAAAGAAATTTTTTTTCTTGATGGAAGATTGGATTAAAAACATCCAGTTCTACTACTTACAAGCTGTATCAGTTTTCAGAAATAATTTAACTTCTCTATACTTCAATTTCCTCTTAAAAAATGGTGAAAATCATAGAACTTAATTCATATTGTTGTTGTTAGGATTAAATGCTGTACTATAGGTAAAGCACTTGGAACAGTATAATGTAAGCACTCAACAAATGTTAACCAGTGGTAGCACTGGTGGTGGTATTAGTTATGGTAATAGTTGTAGTGGTAGCAATAATAGTAATGCTACTAATAGCAGTGATAGTTTAGTATCTTTAGAATTATTATGCTAAATTTGCTTCAGCCATGAATCAAAAATTAAGGGGCATTATCTAGTAATTCTTTGTTAATAACTAGGATACTTGTCTTAACCAAAACTCCTTCCTGAGTAGCTCAAGAGATTGTTATTGCTCACGGTACTGAAATACATGAGGAGAAAACTGAGAGGAACCAGGTGCATGCCATGGAAGAGTTTCAAGTCTTTATTTGATTGTTGTATTGTTGGTTATTGTTCTTATGGTTGTTTTTGTGCAAAAAGTAAAAAAAAAATGAAATCTTAGCTCTTGGAGAGAGATTAAGAGTGGTGTTGCCTAGCAATGTTTTTTTTATGGTGGCAATGATGAAAAAAGAAGAAATAAACCCTTGGAATGTACTACAGATAATGTTGGGTTTGTATTGCTGCCTAAACTGTGGCCCAGTAAGGTAAGGTCAAAATACCTTTAAGAGGAGGCACTGAGTAGGTAAATAGTCCAAACAATGGGAAAGATGATAAACAGAGAATTGACTTGACTAAATATCCTCTGAGGTATTTTGAAGGGAGACAAGCCAGGTACAGTCTTCAGTGGAATGAAGGGTCAAATTGAGATTGCTTTCTCTAGGCTTATAACTGAGAAGGAATTACCCTCATGGGGTTAGGACTCCCCCAAATACAAGGGAACAGAATATTCTATTGTGATTTCCCATGGTATTTTCTTTTCCAAAAGCTGTCTATACTAGAGCGAAGAGCTCTGCAAAATATGCCATTATTATTGCTATATTGATTATAGTCAGAGACAATCATTTCCCCTAAGGCTCTAGACTTTCCTTTAATGTAGGTGGAGCTGAACTATTCAATGGTTCTCAGATTTAATGCAGCAGAATCTACCTGGAAAGCTTGTCAAAAATATATAGCCCTGGATTGTACCTGCAGAGATTCTGTTACAGCAATAGGTTTTGGGTGGGGAAGGTCTTAGGAATCTGTATTA
Organism: Lepilemur ruficaudatus; assembly: GCA_963574885.1. Taxonomy (NCBI): domain Eukaryota; kingdom Metazoa; phylum Chordata; class Mammalia; order Primates; family Lepilemuridae; genus Lepilemur; species Lepilemur ruficaudatus. Next base: position 7,734 of record CAUYRT010003477.1, on the reverse strand, counting down.
TTTTTTACCAGTTCCCTAGGCAAGTCAAATGAAGGTAATCCACAGACCACATATTGAGAAACAATGACATTTCCATGATCTAATGGGATGTGAAATTCCGTAGCTGTCTTAAAATTTTCAAGTAATTTCAGTGCTACAATATCTGAAATCTTACCACTGATCCAACAATTTTTTTTCCCTCTGTGGTGGCATACTTCCTTTGGGAAACATTTCAGAATCTCCTGGTCTTTTGTTCAAATTATTTCTCCCTGAGACTTTGCCTCATTCCTCTTCAATTTGAATTACTGCCATTAATTGAGCCACTGTCATTTATGAGTATATGCTGTATCCTTAAGTGTGTTGGAGAGCAAAATGTTACTCATGATAATAATATCTAACAATTTTTGAGCAGTTACTGTTTGTCAAGCACTATGGTAAACACTTAACATCACATGTGATAGAAATTCATTATCTCAATTTGATAGACAAGGATCTGAAGATTTAAGAGATTAAGGACTTGTGCAAAGTACATACTTGTCAGTGATGTAGCAGAGATCAGAACACACAACTCTATGACACCAAATTCTGTGCTCTTAACCACATCGCATAAGTGCTTTGGAGATACATTCCAATAAGATAAGCAATCCCTCTTCAAGAGCCTCGTATAAAGGGCAACGAACCCTGAGAAGATTAGCACAATGCATCACCTCAGGGACCCGAGATAGCAAGCAAGTTGGCCCTGCCAGATTATTATCTTTTGTAAATAACAAGTCTTTTCTGCTTGTCTGGGCAGGGTGAACAAGTGAAGGACAAAACTTGACAGGGAGGAAATAAATGTGTTCATTTATTTAACTACCCTGAAGTTTACATCAAAATTTAACTACTATGAAGTTTACATCAAAATTAAAATTTCAACTTTAAAGCAATAGATGTGGGTGCCTGAGAATTTATCAGACAGACTTTAATGTCTTAAACGGCTGTGAGAAGAGTAAAATGCCAAGTTTGAGCAAAAATCCCTTTCTTAGACTGCTATGAATTCAATGCATCCCCCAAAGTTTGTGTTGAAAACTTAATCCCAATGCAACATTGCTGAGAGGATGACCTACAAGAGGTGATTAGATCATGAGGGCTCTGCCTTCATGAATGGATTAATGTTGTTACAGAAAAAGTGGATTAGTTATGAGAATGGGCTTGTTACAAAGGCGAGTACAGCTTCCTCTTGCTCTATGCATGCTCTCTTACCTTTCTGCCATTGGATGACATAGCCATGGTAGAATGCAGCACAAAGGACCTCACCAGATGCAGACACCTTCATCTTGAACTTCCCAGCCTCCAAAACTGTAAAAAAAATAAGTTTTTGTTGTTTATAAATTACCCAGTCCAGTATTCTACTATAGCAGCACACAACAGACTAAGACAGGGGCCCTATTTGGAAAAAAAGATTTGGGCCTGGATATAGCCACTGCACTGACTTGTGTGGTAGACAACTAACAACAGAAATCTTTGGGGCAACCACTGAAAGTCAGGGGCTTCCAGCTTTATGACACAAATATCCCTCTCCAGCTCCGCTATAGTCAAAAGGTATCAACAATGAAATTCTATTTAAATGAAATGAGGTTGGTCTTATCGGCGAAGTCTTTTCCAATAACTAAAAGTGATGATAAAATCTGTTTAGTCTTTATTATAGCACTAATTCAATAATATGTATTGCATTTACTTGCTAAGGACAATATAATAAATATAACATTCTTTCTCTTCTGAGTAAGAATATTATAGGCCATACACATGATTATTCTAAATGCATAATCAATGTTTATAGATGTTCCACTGGAAAGGTGCCCACTTAATGAAGAGATTGAGGTAGTGCCAGGGAATGCCATCTAGCTGCACATACAGGTCCTAACCAAGAAGGCTTTCCCTTTCTGGGATCACCACAGTCCACGGTTTATTCTCACATTAACAGGCTTGTAAAATGACTTTATTAAATCGCAAATATAAGTACAACACTTAAAGTTGGAATACTAAGCCAATATCTTGGATACTGATTGATAAAATCAGAACATCAACATATCAATAGCTATTTAAAAATAAAACTATCACAACGACCAAAATTTCTGTATCAACTTGGCCAGTGCTATCCAATCCCAGCTAATGTATGCCATTAGGCATGTAATCTAGCCTCACTAAAACTTCAAGTTCCTCATATTAAAGTAGGGACAATAAGAGTAACTATCTCTCATAAGGTTCTTGAGAGGACTAAAAGAAGGAATACATGTGAAGTTCTTAGTACAATGCCTGGCACACATTAAGTCCTCAATATGTCCTATCTATTGTTATTATTACTATTAATATTATTAAAAAATTGCTTGGTGGGGCTTCTTGTTTGAGATAACATTTGACATTTCAATGACTCTGGCTCAGCTCTCCAAGAAGATTTAGCAAAAGCAAAAGTTGGTAACTACTCTGAAAACCAAAACCAACAGCTTTGCCTATTACCATAGCCTTGGAGACATTTTTGCTAATTATTAAAACCTATTATTTTAAAATGGAAATCATAACCATCACTAGAAACTGACTAAAGCACTGACACTTGAGAGAGGGAAACCCAATGTCCATGAGAACAATCAGAAGACACATGGACCTTTGCCTATTGCCCACCTGATGACTAAAGATCCAAGGGTTATACCAAACTGAAAATTGTGAGCTATATCTCTATTGCAGAAATATTAGCAATTATGTTATTTTATTGAATTCTTTAGTTCATAGTATCAAAGAAAGTGGTAGTGCAGGTGTCAATCACACAAGATAGGCAATGCAAAGCTAAGGCCAAGGCCTGACAAAGATACAAGGGGGAACTTTCAGATTCAGATAGTTTAGTACTTACATAGAAAGTGAAAGGAAGGGCAGCCAAAGGTACCAGGTCACCGTAATCTTTCTTTCACATACCACAAAGAACATTGATACGAAAGGGGCCAATTGACTGCAATATGAGTTGTGGGATACCTCATCACTGAAGAGACAATTCCAGACTTCAGCTAAGAGGTTTTACAGTCCGCAGCTATATTCTGAGGGTGACAGGACAGAAAGCCCAATATCTCATCAGAACATGGGAGATAATCAGAAATTTTCTCATGACAGCTTCACAGGGAAGGTAGGTAGGTGATTACGAGGTAGTGCCTACTCACAGGCCCCCATCCTCTCAAATTCCAGGAGGATTACAAGATATTCACTAAGATTCAGATAAGCTTTTGTACAAGCCTCTGCCTGTATGGCCTATGTGAATACCTGCAAGATTCGCAGAGTACTGTGGTGTAAGCATTGTCCTAAAGGAAATAGGTAATTATACCTCAATACAGCAGAGACACATTAAAACAAACTAAGAAATAGAAATCAAATTATTAGATACCTACATAAACCTGTTCTCAAGGGTAGATCAGAGAAAGATTATGCTAATATCCATGGGTAGGGTTGCTTTATTCTAGCTGCGTTTTAAGAAGAGAGTCTGGAACTTCAGTTTTCCTGCCACAAAAATAAGAAAATACTCTGAAGGGATTCACACACAAGAATCTAGAGGCTTGCACCATGTGATACTATGCCAGTTTGGTGTGGTTAATAAGTGTATGGACTTTATTACACAGTATTTTTTTTTGAAATGATCTGGCAACATTGCTCAAATGAATATTTGAAAGTGAGAGGACAAGCTATATGTTTGTTTATTGGCACAGAATGATTTTAATGAGATCTCTCTTTAGCTCATGATAAGTAATTCTAGCAAAAACAAAAAAAAAATAAAAAAAATATTATCTATGGACTACCAAAATACTATAGAACAGAAAAGGGGAATTTTATTATAAGTTTAAAAAGAGAAATATACATCTAAAATTTATTTAAAACAGGAAACAAAGGAAATTTATTTTCAATTATTTCTTAGTATCAATAAGATACAAAAACATGTGGCTTCTATGAGGCAGGAGTAAAAGAAAATCATAAAATAAACATACTTCTACAAGACCTTGATCAAGAAAAAGAGAAAAGCAAATGGAAACAACTAACATTTTTTAAGAGTTAGTATCATCTGAATGGGTCCACTAAATTTATGTTAGGAACTTGATCCCTAGTGTAGCAGTTTTGGGAGGTGGGGCCTTTTGGGAGGTATTTAGGTCATGAGTTCTCTCCTCTCATTAATGCATTAATGCCTTGAGCTTGGATTTCCAAGTCTTCAGAACTGTGAGAGAATAAATTTCTGTTCTTTATAAATTACTCAGTCTGTTGTATTCTGCTATACCAGTCAAACAGAGTAAGGCAAAGGTAAAAGGTGATATAAATGCATATTAAAATATAAACATATTTTTCAAATCTAAAGCATAAATTTGAGAAACTCAGTTAAATGAGTAATTTTCTTTTTTTCTACTTTTAGGAAGGAGAGTAGTAAAGAATTTATTTTACTTTCTCAAGAGAAAAAGAAAGAGACAGAGGGAAAGAGATAAAGAAAGAAAGGGAGAAAGAGAGAGAAGGAAAATGACACGGCATTGTAAGAAGCAAGGTGGAAAGTGCTGGTAGCTGGGGAAAAGAAGGTCAGGATTTTAAAAGGTAATTTTTTTTTGTTAATTCTTTGCAGTAGACTTATAACAGGAGTGGGAGGAGGCCATCTTTCCTTCTTTTTTTTTTTCTTCTTTTCTCTATGAGGCTGGCTTATTAAAGACCTTGAAATGTGGTCCTGGCAGGGACTGAGGCATAGAGCTCACATCGCTACTGGCTACTTAGGTCTTCAAGGCTGTGAAAATGAACTCTTAAAGATAATGACTTAGGCTTGAACACAATGAGTTGACGCTCATTTTTTTATTTCAGAATACTAAGCGGGTACAAATGTTTAGTTTACATAAATTGCCTTTGTACTACCTGAGTAAGAGCTACAAGTGTGCCCATCTCTCAGACAGTGCACACCACAACCACTAGGTATGAATATATCCATCCCCTCCTGGCCCCTTCCAGCTGCCCAACACCTAATGAATGTTACTTCCATATGTGCACATAAGTGTTGATCGATAAGTACCAATCGGATTGTGAGTATATGTGGTGCTTGTTTTTCCATTCTTGTGAAACTTCATAGGGGAATGGGCTCCAGCTCAAACCAGGATAATACAAGCAGTGTTAGTTCACCATTGCTTTTGTGTCTGAGTAGTAATCCATGGTAAACATATACCACATTTTATTAATCCACTCATGTATTGATGGGAACTTGGGTTGTCTCCACATCTTTGCAATTCTGAATTGTGCTGCTATAAACATTCAAGTGCAGACATCTTCATTATAGAATGTCTGTCTTTTTTCCCCTTTGGATAGATACCCAGTAGTGGGATTGATGGATCAAACGGTAGTTCTACTTTTAGTTCTTTGAAGTATCCATATTATTTCCAAAGAGGTTGTACTAGTTTGCAGTCTCACCACAAGTGTATGATTGTGCCTATCTCTCCACATCCACACCAACATTTCTTGTTTAGGGTCTTTTTGATAAAAGCCATTCTCACTGGAGTTAAATGATATCTCATTGTGGTTTTGATTTGTATTTCCCTGATGATTAGAGATGTTGAGCATTTTTTCATGTTTCTTGGCAATTAGCCTATCATTTTTGAAAAGTTTCTGCTCATGTCCTTTGCCCACTTTTTAATAGGGTTGTTTAATTTTTTTCTTGCTGATTTTCCTGGGTTCTATATGGATTATACTTACCAACCTATTATCAGATGTATAGCATGCAAATATTTTCTCCCATTCTGTAAGTTGTCTATTTGCTCTAGTGATAGTTTATTTAGATTTGCAGAAGCTTTTAAATTTGATCAGTTCCCATTTATTTATTTTTGTTGTTCCTGTGATTGTTTTGGGGGTCTTCTTCATAAATTCTTTCTTTAGGCTGATAAATATAAGAGTTTTTCCAATGTTTTCTTCTAGAATTCTTAAGGTTTCACACCTTAGGTTTAAGTCTATTATCCATCAAGCATTAATTTTTCTAAGAGGTGAGAGGTGATGATCCTGTTTCAGTCTTCTACATGTGGCTATCCAATTTTCCCAGCACCATTTAATGAATAAGGATTCTTTTCACCAGTGTATGTTTTTGTCTGCTGTGTCAAAGATCAGATGGCTATATGAAGATGCTTTTATATCTGGGTTTTTAGTCCTGTTCCATTGATCTATGTCTCTTTTCTTGTGCTAGTACTATGCTGTTTCAGTTACAATAGTCTTGTAGTGTAGCTTGAAGTCTGGTAAGTTGATGTCTCCAATTTATTCTTCTTGCTTAAGATTGCTTTAGCTGTATGAAGTCTTCTCTGGTTCCAAACTAAGCATACATTTATTTTTTTCAGATCTGTGAAAAATGATATTGGTATGAACGTTCATAGGGATTGCATTGAATCTGTAAATCACTTTGGATAGTATAGACATTTTTAACAATGTTGATTCTGCGGATCCATGACCATGGTATGGTTTTCCATCAGTACATCCTCTACTATTCCTTCCTTCGTGTTTCATAGTTATCCCTGTAGAGGACTTTCACCTCCTTAGTTAAATATATTCCTAGGTATTTTCTTTTCTTTGTTGCTATTGTGAAAGGTATTGAGTCTTAGATTTGGTTCTCAGTTTGAATTGTTGTTGGCCTATATGAATGCTACTGATTTGCATATATTGATTTTATAAACTGAGACACTGCTGAACTTATTTATCAATTCCAGTAGTCTCTTGGCAGAATCTCTGGGTTTTCTAGATATAAGATCATATCATCAGCAAACAGCAATAGGTTTACCTCTTCTGCCTCCTTCTGAATACCCTTAATTTCCTTCTCTTGTCTGATTGCTCTTGCTTGGACTTTTAGCAGTATGTTGAATAGAAGTGGTGACAGTAGGCAAACTTGTCTGGTTCCAGTTCTAAGCGGAAATGCATTCAATTTTTCCCCATTCAGTATGTTGGCTGCGCATTTGTCATATATGACTTTTATCGTTTTGAGGTTAGACCCATCTATGCCTATTTTGTTAAGCATTCTTATCATAAAATGGTGAATTTTTTGAATGCTTTTTATACATCTATTGAGAGGATCATATGGTCATTGTTTTTACTTCTCTTTATGTGGTAAATTACATTTATAGATTTGTGTATTTTGATCCATCCCTCCATCTCTGGGATGAAGCCCATTTGCTCATGATGGATTATTTTTTTTTTCTTCCAAAATTTTATTGGGGGAAAACTACAAAACATTTACAGTACAATGTTTACCATCACAATTTGTAGTGAGCTGATTTCCCAAAATATATTACCACTCAAGTTGACTTATCTTGTTACATTCAAAAACCTACTCTGTCAAAGTAGTCCAGAGAGTACATACATAGTGCTTCAACTGTATCTATGCACAACCAAGTCTCCATTTTAAGTGTACGATTAAAAGATTTTCAGTGAATTTACTGAGGTGTACAGTTAATCACATGAATCAGTTTTTGAGGAATTCCTTTCCCCTATTGAGACCCCTAATTCCGCTCCCCAACTACTTTTCAAGCATATCCCACCCCTCCACAGTGCCCCCCCACGTCACTCTGACGTGGGTTTACCCCCCACCCCCCAATTCCCTAGTGTTCCCTTCCACCCTTTGAGCACCATAGTGTTAATCAGTCAATACCAATTTGATGGTGAGTACAAGTGGGGCCCATTCTTTGGGTCTTATGTCACTTCACTTCAAATAATGGGCTCAAGCTTAATCCAGGATAATACAAAAGG
>CAUYRT010003476.1:0-17881 GCA_963574885.1 Lepilemur ruficaudatus | reverse complement strand
AAAAAAAAAAAAAAAATCCAGCTGAACTAAAAATAGAAATACCATTTGATCCAGCAATCTCACTAGTAGGTATTTACCCAAAGGAAAAAAAGACATTCTGTAAAAAAAACACCTGCACTCAAATGTTTTATAGCAGCACAGTTCATAATGCAAAGATGTGGAAACAACCTAAGTGCCCATAAGTGGATTAATAAAATGTGGTATATGTATACCATGGAGTACTACTCAGCCATAAGAAATGGTGAACTAATATGTCTTGAATTAACCTGGATGGAACTGGAGACCTTCTAAGTGAATATCACAAAAATGGAAAAACAAACACCACATGTACTCACCATTAAATTGGAACTAATCAATCAACCCGTATGTGCACATAGGGAAATAACATTCATCATAAATCAAGCAGCTGGGAGGGGGAGGAGGGGATGGGTAAATTCACACCTGTCGGGTACAGTGCACACTGTCTGGGGAATAACTTTGACTCAAACCGTACAAAAGCAATTTATGTAACCAAAATGTTTGTACCCCTGTAATATTCTGAAATTAAAAAAAAAAAGATTAGATGTATCCAAAAACCCACAGCTGAAACCAAAAACACGAATAATCATCATTGCAAATGATTTTAAAACTATGAAAGCCCCGTGCAATCATCTTCCATTCAAATAACCACTCAGAATTACGTGGTCCACTGCTGTATTTTCTGAGGAAAAATCTAGTAAAGAAACAAACATGATAATAAAACCCAATTATAACATCTAGTTTGAATTAAAACACAAAATTAAACATCACATTTGCTTCGGCCAGTTTCAAGGATGATGATTCCACTAATATTTTTTGGAAAACAGTTGTTAATTAATAAATACTAGAGAGAGAAAAACTAAAACTAATGAGTGCTTAACTCATTATTCAAACTGCTCAGGAGTCCTTGTCTTAATCGCAGCCTAATTTCAGCCATTCATTTAGTACTATGCCTTTTAAGGCTGAAGTATTTTCACTGTCACTCAAGGCAAAAACAAAAGACTCCTTAAATTATGTTAGAAATAAATCAGCTCCCAGATAACACACACTCCACCAAAGAAAGAAAGAGAGAGAGAAAGGGATGAAAGGAGGGAGGGAGGGAGGGGAAGGAAGAGTCGAAGGTAAATTAACTCTTGATATGCACAGCCAAACGTCGCCCTGGAGCGCCAGTGCAGTGATACAAACAGTAAACGTTCTGCCGGTGACTGCACAATCTGTTTATTTGCGAGGAGATTGGGGGGGAAGAAAAGAACAGTGCTCAGGCCCTCAGACAAACAGGACCATATCTAAATGACCCTTTCTAAAAATAGACTTTGTTTTATTAGAGCAGTTTTAGGTTCATAACAAAACTTAGTGAAAAGAAAAAAAATTGACCAGAAAGCGCAGGGAGTTCCCATGTAACCCCTTGACCCCGACACACACGGCCTCCCCCACTGCCAACATCCTCCCAGAGCAGTACGTTTGTTGCAATCAACGAACCTACATGGATGCATCATCATCACCCAAATAGTATGGGTTTTAACAAATATATAATAATATGTATTCACTATTATAGAATCATATTCTATAATAGTGATTCTATAATGATTCTATAATGATTGTATTCTATAGAATAGTTTCACTGCCCTGAAAATTCTCTGTGCTTTGCCTCTATCCCTCCCACCTAACTCTTGGCAACCACTGTTATTTTTTATTGTCTCCATAGTTTTGCCTTTTCCAGAGCATCATAGTTGGAATCATACAGTATGTAGCCTTTTCAGATTGGCTTCTTCACTTAGTAAGATGCGTTCAAATTTCCTCCGTGTCTTTTTATGGCTTGGTAGGACCCGGATATTTTTTATTTTAAAATATTAAGGGGGTACAAATGTTTTTGTTGCATGGATAACTTTTATAATGCTGAAGTCAGGACTGTTGGCATGCCTGTTACCCAAATAGTGTTCATTGTACCTGATAGGTAGGTTTTTACCTCTCCCTTCCTCCCCCTCCCCCTTTTTGATTTCCGATGACTTTTACTTCTCTCTGTGCCCCTGTGTGCACATCGATTAGTTCCAAATTATTAGAGAGTACATGTGGTGTTTGTTTTCCCATTCCTGAGATACTTCACTTAGGATGATGGTCTCCAGCTCCATTCAAGTTGCTGCAAAGACATTAACTCATTTCTTTTCATGGCTGAGTAATACTCTGTGGTATACATCTACACCACATTTTGTTAATCCACTCATGAATCCATGGGCACTTGGGTTGATTCCACATCTTTGCAATGGTGAATTGTGCTACAATAAACATTCAAACACAAGTAGGACTCTGTTTTGTTGGGGTTTTTTTGGTTTTTTTTTTTTTTTGAGACAGAGTCTCACTCTGTCGCCTGGGCTAGAGTGCCATGGGGTCAACCTAGCTCACAGCAACCTCAAACTCCTGGGCTCAAGTGATCCTCCTGCTTCAGCCTCCGGAGTAGCTGGACTACAGGTATGCGCCACCATGCCCAGCTAATTTTTTTCTATGTATTTTTTAGTTGTCCAGCTAATTTCTTTCTATTTTTAGTAGAGATGTGGTCTTGCTCTTGTTCGGGCTCGTCTCAAACTCCTGAGCTCAAATGATCCTCCGGCCTCAGCCTCCCAGAGTGCTAGGGTTACAGGCATGAGCCACTGTGCCTGGAGTTTTTTTTTTTTTTTTGAGACAGGGTCTTACTCTGTCACCTGGGCTAGAGTGCAGTGGCATCATCATAGCTCACTGCAACCTCAAACTCCTGGGCTCAAGTGATCCTACTGCCTCAGCCTTGTGAGTAGCTAAGACTACAGGCATATGCCACCATGCTCAGCTAAACTTTTCTATTTTTTGTAGAGACAGGGTCTCTCCCTTGCTCAGGTTGTCTGAAACTTTTGGCCTAAAGCAAATCTCCTGCCTTGGCCTCCCAGAGTGCTAGGATTACAGGCGTGAGCCACCGCACCTGGCCTACTTATTCTTATTTTTCAATTCTCATTTATCAATTCCTTCTTTTACAGTTAATGCTCTCATGTCTTATTTGAGAAAGCTTTTCACACACCTATAATATATTGCCTTACACATTTAAATCTCTAAATCATTTGGAGATGATTTTTGTAAATGGTACAAGATCAATTTCACCTTTGTTTGTCATAATGTCATGGCACATTCATCGAAAACAGTGTGCTTTCTACACTGCTGAAAATGCCAAATACAATAAATCTAAATGTGTGCATAAAATAAATTGTATACAAATAAAACATTAAAAATTTAAATAAAATAAGTGTTCATAAATCTGTGTATCATTTATTAATAGATGTATTTATGCTTTCTCTTTTTTCCTTTCACCTATTTGTTTATTCTTATATCATTGCTAAGTCATTTGAATTGCATGCCTTTTGGTAAATCTTAACATCTGATTCAGAAAGTTGTTGCACTTTGTTCAGTTTGAAAGTGTTTTAGCTTTTCTTGGCCAGTTGCATTTCCTATACATTTTAGAATCAGCCAGCTGTTTCACAAAGTGGGATTTTGATTAGGATTGCATAATATGTTTAAATAAATTGGAAAGAATTGTTAGGTATTTTGTATAAGGTCAGAAAAATTTCCTAGAATGTTTATTATGACCACATGTTGACATTGAGAAGATTATATGATTTTTTCTTAATTTGTTACTGTGTATGTTACATGGATTGATTTTTCTAATTTTAACACAATCTTGCATTTTTGGTAATAAACCCAAATTTGGTCACCGTTATTTTTGATATGTGTCTGGATTCAGTGTGTGACTTTTCTGTTTAGAAATTTTCTGTCCATGTTCATGACCAAAATTAGCATGTTATTTTCCTTTTTTAAAACTAATTTTATTGGATTTTGTTATCAAGGTTACCTCTAGCTTTATAAAATGAGTTGGGAATATTTCTGTCTTATTCTCTTATCTAGAAGAGTTGTGTAAGATTTAAATTATTTTTTCCTTGAAAGTTGGTTTTTGAGATAATTTTGGTAAGTTATATTTTTTCCTATGAATTTGTTCACTTCATCTAAATCTTCTAATTGGTTGACAACAAGCTGTTTTTAATATCTTATTATATTTTAAATATCTGTGGAATCTATAACGATTTTAAAAATACCTGCAATTTTTTTTTTTTTGAGACAGAGTCTCACTCTGTTACCTGGGCAGGCTAGCGTGCTGTGGCATCAGCCTAGCTCATAGCAACCTCAAATTCCTGGGCTCAAGAGATCCTCATGCCTTAGCCTCCCAAGGAGCTGAGACTATCAGCACGCAACACCACGCCTGGCTAATTTTTCTATTTTTAGTAGAGACAGGGTGTTGCTTTTGCTCAGGCTGGTCTTGAACTCCCAAGCTCAAGCAATCCTCCTACCTCGACCTCTCAGAGTGTTAAGATTACAGGCGTGAGCCACCATGCCCTACCAATATCTGCTATTTTTAATTTATGCTTTTGCTTTTTGCTTTGATCAGTCTCATTAACTATGTGACTTTTATTAGATTTTTAGTTTTTTATAATATATGCCTGAGCATTTCAATATCTATATCTTTTTAAGTCTCTTTCTGTTTCCTGTTGTTTTTGCTGGTTTTTGTTCATGAAGTCTAGCTGGATTGATCCCTGGGGTAGATGGATCATGCTGTTGTATTCTTTTCCTCATGCTCCTAAGTCTTGCCCCCTATCCAAAGATTTCTATGGGGCTTAGTTATGGAAAATGAAGATGACATTTTTAGGGAGTGTGATCTTCATCTTTTCCTCCTCTGCTAATCAGTAGTGTGGAACTGGGTCCCATAAGAATGTTTTTTATAATTTTATAGTTTGTGTATACCCCTAGATTCTGAAGGATTGTGTCACTAACTTTTAGAGAAATTGCCACTCTTGTCTCAGTCCATGTGGGCTGCTGTAACAAAATACCAGAGGCCGAGTAGCTTTTTAATAACAGACATTTACTTCTCACAGTTCTGGAGGCTGAGAAGTCCAAGATCAAGGCACCAGCAGATTCGTTGTCTAGTGAGGCCATGTTTCCTGTTTCATAGATGGTGTGATCTTTATGTGTCCTCAAATGGTGGGAGGGACAGTGGAGCTCCCTGGGGCCTATTTTATAAAGGCACTAATCCCATTCATGAGGGCTCTGTCTCTGTGAACTAATCACCTCCTAAAGTTCCCACCTGCTAATACCATCACCTTGGGGGTTAGGATTTCAACATGTGAATTTTGGGGGGATACAGACATCCAGACAATAGCAACTCTGAAAGAGATCTGGATAAATATTTATTGGTTCTAAACTTTTCTAGTTTTGATACAAATTTTACTGTATTGAGCAGACATGCTTTGTGTTATATGTATGTTTGGGGCAGAGGAGATTGGATCAATTTTTAAGTTCTTTTTGAAGATGGCTTATTTTCTATTCTTATTCTATTTATTGTTTTTATTTGGTTTCATAGAGCTGAGTAGGGTGAAACTATCTTGACTTTGCCATCATTTGTTGAAAACTTTTAATGTCTTTGTTTTTATTATCTTTGTCTGTTTTTATTGTGTAGAAGTTACCATGTATCTTTATTTTTGAGTTTACTCCTAATTGTGGCTTCTAGTTTGTCAATAGTCATACAGTTATATCCCATTTTATAGTTAAGGTAAATGTGATATGCCAGTGTGGCATATGGAAACATACGAAGATTTAGATCTGCTTGGGTTGTTTTTATGAGTGAGTTAATTCAGCTCTCTAATTTACAATTTCCTCATCTATTTCCTTCCCTGATGGACTTTGGGAGATTAAATTAGATAGGTTTATATAAAGAAACTAACACAATGTATTCTGTTCAAGTGGTATCCTGATATTCAAAATTTCTAGAGTGTTTATATCTTTAAAGTATTTTTTATTTATTAAAACCTATAGTATGAGGCCTGGATCTAAGTTTTTTTTTCCTATATATTATTATCTAATTTTTAGTGATAGTCATTAAGTATGACTTCTCTTTTTGGTTTGCTACTGTAGTTCATAACACATAATTTCTGCTAATTTTCTACCTGTACTTGAAGTTTCATTTCATTTTATTGATTTTTAATCTTTACTGTGGTTTTAATGACTTTTGAAATACACTATAATGTATTTCACCTTTTAAAAAAATCTAGTTTGTTATCAAACAAACACAAAGAATAATGTTGTTGTAGAAGGAAGGCTTTTAGGTTGTTGATAAGAGTGTTACTAAAAGAAGTCCAGCCAGAAGGCTTTCAGGGTTTTTCCAAGAAGGACTGAGCTCAATTAATAATGGGACTTATTAATCATCTCATGTGTCTGGATTTTCCCTGCAGGAAAGTTTATATTCCATTTTCCCAGGCCCACATTTATTTTTGTCATTATATTGAAAGCAGATTAGTTTTCTTGGTGATGAATTCTCAACAGTCAAGTTTATAGAAGATGATATATGAAGCAAAATATTAACCTATTAATTTCAGTAATTAATAACTTTTTCCATGGGGGATAACTATAAAGTTCATTCTCTCTGCAAATAATGCCCTCTACTTGTCCTAATCAAGGTAGCTGTCCAGAAATTATTTATTGGTCATGAATAGAGAGCAAAGATGAATAGATATTTTGGCATACTGCATCTAAGCTGCAGGAGTACTTAGTAAAATATTTTTTCCCCCTGAGAAAGAACGATTCTATTTATTCTCACAGGGAACAGCATGTAGAAAAGTTCAGAACCTTTCTATATGTTTGATTTCATTTATTAGGTGAATTTTTAAATATTGTTCTTATCAATCTCACAGAGCTCTGGGAGCACATTTCTATTGGTACTATGATCTTTTTATGCGAAGAAAGCCACATTCTTGTCCCAATTTTAGAGTCCTTTTTTTTGATTCTATTTTTCAAATATTTGGACAATGTTTACCTATTTAAAAAGTAAACTATTTTTTCCTTTAGTTTACCCTATAGTTCTAACTAAACACCAGTTACGTCTAAATTTTTACATATCTCATCTTTTCCTGAAAAGTATTTAAGACAATGGGCCAAGACACATTTTATAATCCAACAAAACTAAATCATATTGTTTCTCAGTTAAATGAGCAATTCAGAACAAGTAGTTCTATTTGGAATGGTAGGAATTTGCCAAGCATTGTGAAGTAATCTAGGGGCTCAGTTCTCGTCTAGACTGTCAATGCAAGAACGGACTTTATGACAATGTGAGTAGTGAATGGATTGCATTATTCATGTGTTCAGCAAATAATTATTGAATTTCTGTTTGTTGCTGGACTGACCTCTGTGCATCACACATTAACTCAAAATTTGTTATTTAATTACTTGCATATCCAATTATCACAATATAAATTTTGTTGTGCCTTTTTAAATAGGCTGGGTGCAAGACCAGGTCTCAGAGACTGAGTGAATTGGCATGATGTCATTAACAATAAGTTATTAAAATGTTGGGGTTATGTCTACACAAAATGATAACTTTAATGAATTCATAGCTTTTCTTTCTGGAAGTAAATAGATATCAAAACCAATTATCTATTCAGGTCATTCCCAAATTTTTAACAGTAATGCCAAATCATGCATTGTAAAAGAATGATTGTGTGTCTATGCACTCTATGGGGGGCTGAGCATCTAATTAATTAAGATAAATAATATAAAATCATGAAGGTACAAATTAATGACAAGGAGAACCTGAAGACTTTCCTATTTCACACCATTGGGTTTTGTTACCTACTCTATCAATGTGTTAGCTTATGACCCATTCTTGTTTACAAGGGAATGTTCAAGCTAGGCCTGACAAATCAGAAAATCCTGAGTTTTCTTATAGCATGTTTCACCAGCGTCTTGCATAGTACACCAATGGCTGTAACAGACCTTTATGGGGCACGCTCTATATTTTGCCTCTACTGTTTTGGTGGTGCCCATCACCCAAACTGCCATTTCCTGCGTTTCTTCATTTCACCGATGCAATGTCACTTTGCCCACTTGTGCAGCAAGCACAAGGAATTAACTGTCTTCAGAGGTGGGCCCTTAATTATTAACTGGCAGTAGTTGCTGTATATAAATACACTATCTCCTTCATTTCTGTGGTGCATGTACTATATTGGCTTCCAATATTTTCCCCAGGAAGACTGAGCTTCAATTGCCCGTGATTGTAAACAGCTCGGTAGTTCACATTTTATTGGCTGTTTTCCCTTCCCTGTTTCATCTCCCCATTCCCTACCAGTGGTTCCTTTACCTCCTTCCAAAATTTCCCTTTAATTCTGTCTCAGGGTCTTTCTGCTTCTGGGTGAACCCAATGTAAGCAGTGATCAAAACAAGCACAGGTCTGTAATTTATCAAGCTCAAACTGGTAAACATTTTGAAGGAGATGTCTAATAAATTGAGCGGAGCAAAGTATTTTACTTTGGAAAAAAATAGGCCAGATGTAAACTTGGGTAAGAATCAGAGCCTGATATTCTGAGTAGTTCTGAGAAAAGTTCTGGAGGCAGAAGCTCTTCTCCCTAGGTTTTACATAAGAGCTTAAGGAGGGATATGAATGGGAAACAGCCACAAACTGGGATAGACCAAGTTCATAAGCTTTCTTTGTAAAACTAGGGAAAGCAAATCTCCAAGGACAGCTGGAATTTGTCTTATTTGAACTCAGTCACCAAGTACATGACTAGAAACTGGCATCATTTCCAAATTTTTTGATGACCAACTTAATATTCCTCATTTGTGCTTGTTATGCTTCAGTTTTTGTTAAGGCAATTTATAATGAGATTTAAATTGAATCTGTTGCTCAGTAGTGATCTTTTTTTTTTTTCTAATTTCTTTCTGCGTGTTGCATTATTGATCAGTCCAGGATTTTTGTTTTGTTTTTGTCACTTGTTTTGCTACCAAGGTGTTAAGATTGAGCCACTCATTTAAATTATTGCAGTAGCCTTTTAACCAATCTCCTTGATTCTGTGACTTCCTTCCAAAAGTGTCAACACTATAGTTAGAGTGATCTTTTAAAAATACAAATCTGAGCAGAGCACTCCTCAGCCCAGACTTCCCAGTGGCTTCCATTACACTCGGAATAAGTCAGAGTCCTTGTAATGGCCTGCAAGGCTGAACTCAATCTCAACCCGCTACCTCTCAGACCTCATCTCTTACTACTTTCATTCTTTTACTCTTTCCAGACACACAGGTCTCCTTGTTCTTTCTTGAAGACCCCTCTGTCTGAAGTGTCCTGTGTCCAGATGGCTTGCTCCTTACTGCTCTTCGGGTCTCCACTCAAATATTACCTATAACAGACCTGCCTCAATTACCCTCTATAAAAGGACATCCCTCTCATCCTGCACTCTCTCTCCTTTGTTACCCTACTTTATTTTTCCCTTGACCATTTGCTGCCATCTACCACACTATATATTTACTTGTTTAGTTGTTTATTGTCAGAATCCCCCATTCTCATCCTATCTGATCATAAACTCCATCAGGAGAAGGATTTTATCTGTTTTGTTCCCTGTTGTATCATCGCTGCCTGACATAACTATTAAGAATTCAATAAATACTGTGGAATGAATGAATGAATGAAAAGTTTGGTCAAGGAAAGCATATCTAAAGGAATGATATTTAAATTGCTACCTGAAGGATGGAAGGATGAGGAGGAAAATGTTCCATGAAGAATAAACACCATTTGCAGAGGCCAAAATATTTCAATTCATTTTTTTCTCACCTTCTCTGTTGTAACTGTCCAAGTCCAAGCTATTGTCATCTATTGTGGGCTAATGCTTGATCAGGCAGTCCCTGTAGGCTTTTTTTTGGGATACACAATGGAAATCCATTGAAATTCTTAAAACAGAGGCTTGAATCAATCTAATTTATACTTTGGAAGGTCATCAGGTTCATCTGTAGAGAATTGTTTGAAGAAAGCCAATGTGGAGGCAGAGAGACTACTTAAGAGGCATTTGCATTCAGATGGTGGCAGATGGGAATTAAACCTATTAGATGGTTCAAGATATATTTTGGTTATAGAATCAACAGGACTTCCTAATGGATAAAATGTAGGGGTGAGAGAAAGGATGTGATCAGGGAAGAGTACTTAGTTTCTGGCTTGAGTAATGGGTAGATGTGGTAATAATTATTGGGATGGAGGTGTTCTGGAGGTAAAATTATAAGTTTAATTTTGAACATTTAAAAAGAGGTCTGGATGAGGCTTCATAGAGATAGTGTAGAGTGTTAAGAGGAGAGGGCTTGGGACCAAACTTTGGGGAAACATCACCATTTAAAGGTTGGATAGATATGGAACAAGCAAAAGGGAATAAGAGAGAGGGGTCAGTGAAATACAAGGGCGATCAAGAGAGGATGGCATTATAGGAGCCAAGAGAGAAGAGTGTTTCAAGGAAGAAGAAGAAGAAAGAGGAGGTGGAAGAGGAGATGGAAGAGGAGGAAGAAAAGGAGGAGGAGGAGGAGGAGAAGGAGAAGGAGGAGAAGATGATGATGATGAAGAAGAAGAAGAAGAAGAAGAAGAAGAAGAAGAAGAAGAAGAAGAAGAAGAAGAAGAAGAAAGAATATAGATAAGAGATAAAAGACTATTAGGGAAGGAGCCAAGTCCTTGAGCAGGAATGGAATAAGTCAGTGAGAGGGAGGAGGAGATGGGGTGCAAGTGCAGGTGGATATACAGGTATGGCAGAGGAAGATGCATGGATTTGTTATGGATGACTTTTTTCTCAGTGAACAATGATATTAGATCACCCACAAAGAATGAGAAGGGAAGAGGAAGTGTGGCACGCTTGAGGGCAGAGAAGATGTGGAGTAGCCATCTAGCGTGATGAGCTGGGAAATCTATTGGAGAAGCAGTAGGATTGCAGGGAAGCATTGGATGTAAATCTGAGGTTTGAGATCACGTGTTTAAAATGAAAAAACCCGGCTCATTTGAATAATTTGTTTAGCTGTTTGTGTGCAGACAAGAGATGGAGGGTGAAGGTTTGGGATGTGTGTGAGAGAGAGCAAGGCAAGGAGGTTGAAGGTATTCACAAAGAGGTGACTCTGGATGGATCGATGGAGCTAGATTAGACAAGGAGAGAGGTGAAGCCGACAGACAGTGAGAAGGTGGTGGGCGTCAGTAGCCTGGAAGAAGCTTTGATGCAGCGGTGCCACGGCCGCCATTGGAATAGGGGAGCAAGTGAGCTGGAAGCAGAAGGGGGAAATGGTCAGCGGCTGTGAAGAATGAAACTGAGGCATTTATGGCACTGACGTGCTGGGTTATGAGAAAGAAATGGCAGCTGAGTGGAGTGGGAAAAATGGAGGTCTGGAAATGAGAATCCAGTATCAACTGGTTCATTCATCCATGTGTACCTTTAAGTTACTGTGAGCGCCCTCAGAAGTTGGAGAAGTCACAGAAGACTGTAGGCCAGTATATAATAAGAGTCTTCATTAAAAACTGAGACATTATTAGGAGGGAAGAAGGGGAGGGATCACATGATTCTGAAAGGGGTAAGATTTTGTGGAAGACGAAGATGATAACAGTGTGGGGCTGGTACTGGAGCGCAAAAAGGAGATGCACCCCAGTAAAAATGAAAAGTTATGATTTTAAAAGCAAATAAGAAGAAAAACCATTCTAAAAGAAATAAAATGCTGGTGTAAACAAAAATTAAAAAGTCAAGTATGAACAAGAGAAAGATAAAAGCATAAAGGTGCTAAAGGTATCAAATAAAAGTTTAAAACGCAAGCTTTTTACCATCTGTTAATTGGCATTTGTGCAGGCTAACTACCTGCCACTCCATAAAATAGGCTCCTCAGTACACATTCAGAAAGAGAAAGTTAGGAAATGGAGAATAAAAATATATTTTAACATTGTGAGAATAAAATAGGTATCCACCCTCCAATATGAGATGAAAATAATAACTTTGCATCATTCCTTAGAGTCTAAAACCTCCCCGCCCTGACAATTCATAGAAGATAATGGAGACATGTCAATCATTTTATTGCTGTAAACATAACTCTATGGAAATTACAAACCAACTTTAAACAGCCAACAGATGACCAAGCAAGGAACTAGCACCCAAATAATTCAAAAGCTTTTATATTAAAACTCGAAGAAAAGTACCTTGTTTTAAACATCACCAGAGATGAATATTAGAGTTTAAAAATGCTTATAAAATAGACAGCCAAAGAAAAATAAGTTATAGGTACAGTTTGATGATAAAGTAATTCAGATATCTTAATAACTAAATGGGGGAGGATATAATTATTGAATAAATTTATTCATTGTGTTACAATTATTTAATGGATAGTAGGTTGATCTATTCAAGCTTTGTCCTAGCATAAATTGAACACTGGAACTGGAAGACAGGTTCAATTTCCTGGGTACAAGCCATCTACTGTGGACTGGTGTGTTCTAGTAAAGTGTGAAATAGGTCTTAAAAATATCAGAAATCCACCAAAAAGTTGGAATTTATAAAATAGGGATGGGAAAATGCATCAGATACTTTTAAAAGTTTGTTTTGGGTTTTAAATGTCTTTCCAAAATAGCCGTGGCCATTTTTGCTAATGATTATAACACCCCTATAAACTTCCACTGAAGTAAAAAAGTGTCATATATGTTATACTTTTCTGACAATCAAATCTTGGCATAAAATTAGAAATAAATTGTATAGATAACTAAAGATACCTACTTAATAGAGAAAAAATGTAATTTTTGAAGATATATAATTACAATTTTGTCAGAACATTACCTTGAATAAAAATTATGCTAAAAACCTTATATACAAATGTAGAACAGATGTCCAAATGAAGGTATATAAATAACACTAAATAGATACTTTTTTGGTAAATTTTTCAGTGCAAATACAGTTACATTAGGCAACATGCATAGAGGTAAATAATATGTAGCAGATATATCTGGAATTCAATGCCAAAATTAGCTCAAGATGGTATTTTGGTTGGTATTAAATGTTGGAGTATTTATGATACACTAGGTTTTGCCCCTAAGGACAACCTCTTTAGAAAGTCTGATGTTATCCATGGCCGTACCATCCTGACTGCGACCCATCTCATCTGATCTGGGAAGCTAAGCAGAGTCAGGCCTGGTTAGTACTTGGATGGGAGAAAGTCAGATGTTCTATAGACATTATGATTTGTTTTCAAACCATATATACATAGCATTAAATTACTATCTCTGCCTTCTCCCTTTTGTTAAGAGCAAGTTGATATGAGATCCATCTTGGATCTGAATTATAGCTAGTCACTTATAAAATGATTTCCACATCTCTTCTTGGTCTATGAAATGATGCATGTGAATTAAAGCAAAGCATCTAAAGAGAAGAATGAAATTCTGCTGAAAGGCTGTTTATTAAAAAGTTACATGCCTTTGAATAACTGTTAGAATGGTTGATGTCTTAAAAAGGTAATTTAAAAATTTAGGACTAAACAATTAGAACATCAATGTGCGATCCTGAAAAAAATAATTTGATTGGAAACTATCTTCCTAGAAAGATAGATGACTAATACTGCCATTTTTTCCTTGTGTCTTTCATAGTTTTGTATAACTAATGGATCTTACCAACAACAGTTATTAAAGATGATCACTCTGTTTCTTGTTAGACAACCTAAAGACTATCTCTGGAAGGTATTAGGTGTATTAAGAAAAGATTTATGATGATATGTCATATCAAAAAAACAAGTAGCCTTCCTGTGCTCACATAACATTCAAATTAATTAATTAATTAGCTAATTAATAATTATTTCTATTCCTTCAAGCCCCTGGACCCAGGCATACTCAAGTATATTTCAATAAATACCTTTTGACTTTATTTCTGGAAAGATTATTCATCCTTAATGTAGCCCCTTAAATGGCAGAAAGAAATAAAAGAAAGATTCCCTTTGAATTACTTTATTTACACCTCTGCATTTTGGCATGCTACAGATTATGAAAATTTTACATATTCTACAGAGTTAAAATAAGATGCATATTGTGGCTTTAAAATATTAACCTCATCTTCTATTATATAAAGCAAAATAGCTCTGGGTAAAATAATTCACTCCTATCCTCCTTTGACAAGTAGGAAGTTGAATAACTATGCTTTGATCTTGTAACACCTGGGAAAACTGAGCAATTGGGGAAAAATATTTAAAAATTGTATATAATTCACAACTCCAGGGCAAAACTGTTTTTTTTAGTTTTATTTTGTTATACCCGGTTTCACTTTAGTAAGCTTATAGTAACATTGGATTTTAAAAAGAGAAAAAAAATTCTCTACCATGCAATCGTATATTTACCTTTTTCTTAGAATGCTTTGGTTGTTTTTTAGAGATTTTAAATCAGGTAACACTGTATAGCAAACACACAGAAATGGTAAATCATAAATAGGACATTACTAAATTTTGAAGCTCAAAAAAGATACTATGTAATTTGGAAACTATCTATAAATCAGAGTATATATAAGCCAAGAGCATATTGACAAATCTAATTAGAAACTTAAAATTTACGCTAGTGGGAAAATTTAGTTAGGGGTAGAATACACTAAGGAAATAGGTTTGTCTAGTACTATTTCATTCTCGTCAGCACAATATCATCAACTCTGTTAAAGGTTCCTGGTTGAACTCTTCAAAATGTCAGCAGAGGGTTGTTAAAAGAAAGTACTGAACTCAAAGCTAATAATTAGTACAGTATTACTTAATAAAAGAATTCTTTTCTAACGCTCCCCATTAAACATTTCACATGTTCTAAAAACATTTTTTTAGATCCCCTTAAAAAATTTCCCCAAAGCTTAACCATACTGCAAGCTTCTTCTTTTTTTTTTTTTCCTCCATAGCTCAGCTTAAGTAAATCATTTTAACTTAGGAGCTATGTAATGAAGAACTGAATATGAATGAATAATACATACTAAAAACAAAATGTGAAAACACAATACAGTTCCCATCTGCTTACTTGGAAGGGAATTTACCACCAGTGATGACAACCATGTTAAGTGTCACTTGCTTCAATCTGAGATACAGACTTGGCAAGTTTTCCTTTATTCAGGCAGTACCACAGTGGTAAAGAGAAAAATGAGTGTGATATTCCTCAACTTTCCCAGTAAGTGATATTTGTCAAGTTACATCTACCACTAAGCACAAACTAGTATGAGTAAAGTCCTTGACTCCACTGGAAATTTAACTGAGGCCCCATCTTGAGATTCAGGCTTAGACATTGTCAGTTTACCCTGAGTAAATCTTAGCCTGTTGCCACTCTCTAATGGAATTTCTCTCCTAGGAAACATTTTCTAATTTGAAGTTTATTTTATCTAGTGCAATTATTAAGGTAGGCGTGCTTGGTGGCTTGTGGACTTGACTATGTAGAAAAAATTGTTTTTTAGTGGCTAACCTTGATCTTTCCATTTTTATTTACATTATCTGTGAAATCAACAGGGTATTTGGCACATATTTTAGATTTCCCCCCCATATGTGAGCACATATGGCATGTTTTTTGTTCTTTTTATATTTTGCCTGAGCTACATGGCAGATCAAAACAGAGCAAGGAGAATTATGCCAATTGCCATCTGAAGGACAGTGCGTTTACATGACTGAATATTATTTATCTACATGCTGGAAATACACTATAGGCCATGCAGATGCAAAGAAGACCCTGCCTCAAGTTTTAGTTCACTGTCATGATTTCATTAGTCCTGATACGTAAGAAAAAAGTTTACAAATGCTAAGGAGAACTCTTCCTCCACAGGAATATTTCCATTTATTGTTCTCATTGTGGTTTCTCACCTTGCTCCACAATGATTTGAGCACTGAGTTGGGCGTCACCAATCATATCGTTAGTTTTTTTGGTGGTGGAAATTAGATCTAAATCACAACGATTATGAATGAATGTGCTGGGCTCTGCACTACTTGGTGTACTGCACTGTACTGTACTTTGTGATTCGACTTCGAGCCGTGCTAGGGGAGGCGGCTCCAAGGGTCTGGCTAAAGTGATGGTCAGAGGAACTCCTCATGTGGCCGATGGTGGCTGCCCCGCCCAGGCTACTCAGGCCAATGCCACCACCACTTACTCCAGCTCCACTCAGGCCCCCGGCCCCGGCCCCCAAGCTGCCTATGCCACCGCCTCCACTTATTCCAGCTGTGCCAGTTACGCCAGCACCAGAAACTACCCTCTCTGTCACGATCACATTGTGGGCATTGGCTAGCTCGGGGTGCATGCTCAGATTGCCTATCATGCCAGAAGCTGGTTGGATTACTCTTTCAGTCACTACCACATTGGAGGACTCTCTAGGATTAGGGATAGTCAGAGAAGTGGGTATACTTGAGCTTGGTGCTATTACCCTTTCTGTCACTATAACATTCGACCCATCTCTCAGGTCAGGCATCTCTAACATTCCGTGCAAATCAGCACCAGAGATTGGGCCGACCACCCTCTCTGTCACCACCACATTTGATGCATGTCGGTTATCATGAACATGGACAGAGGGCTTCAGCGTGCCAGAGGTAGTGTAAGACTCGGTCATGGTGACATTGCCATAGCCCAGAGGATCAGGAATAGGCATAGGATGCTGTACACCAGGTCCCGAGGGATGGGCACTCTCAGAAATTACTGTGGTCGTACCGAAATGTGGGGAGATTGGTGGGTGTCCCCTAGCAATGGCCTCTGTTTCCTGATGAAGGCATACTGGTTCAGTGCTCTGAGGTGGCCAAGAAGGATCAGGCTCCGGATATGGTTCAGTGTCTTTTCCCAGGCTGATATCTGCCAACTTCTTAAATTTAGGCCCTAGTGTATCCAAGAAGCTGTCATCCAAGTCTTCTCCAATGAAACTACAGCAACCCACGGAGCCAGCAGGGGAACCTACACCTTCAATATCATATATGAGTAAACAGTCATTGGATGGGCGTCCTTCATCTTCATCCGCGTAAGCATATGCTTTCTGAATTTGTAGAGGAAAGAGAAAATGCAACTATGAATACATATTTAACAGTAATAAAACAGTTTTTACCCTTAGTTTTCCTTCCAGAGCATTACAAAAGAGGAATGTACAAAACACATTGTAATATCTACTAGAGATGCTTTAAAAATCATTTTATAACTTCTTGAAAGAATTTAGTTAGAAATTATTTTAATTATAATTCCAATAATACATTTGGATTTTTAAAATTTACTTAGATAGACTTGCTTATAATTGTGCCCTTTGGACACAAAAAAACCCACATGAATTATTTTATAGCCAAGTTTAGAAGGAGGTACATAAAAATGCTGAACTTGAAATACACAAAAATGCGTATTTTTTGGTCTAAAAAAGATAGTTTGTAGTTAATTTGAGCTCATTCAAGATAGTGTTTTCTTTCCTCCAGATGGAGTGAATATGATGGTTCTGTGATAGTTTATTGCAATGTGGCTTTTTCAGCCGAGCAACAGGAACATTTGACTTTGGGTCTGTGCCACCTTGGGATTCAAAATTGAAGGTGATCAAAGACAATTTTTAAAAATAGAATCTCTCTCAATTTAAAGTAAAAGCCCATAGACATGTGCACTTTTATTTCATCTTTGCTGTTCATAATACTGGACTGCAAATGTTCAGATTAAGTGTCAGAAATACCTTGGAGGAAACCAGCTCGTTATATCATTTCATTAAAAAAAATATTTATTAGCCGGGCGCGGTGGCTCACGCCTGTAATCCTAGCACTCTGGGAGGCTGAGGCGGGTGGATAGCTCAAGGTCAGGAGTTCAAGACCAGCCTGAGCAAGAGCGAGACCCGTCTCTACTATAAATAGAAAGAAATTAATTGGACAACTAAAAATATATGTAAAACATTAGCCGGGCATGGTGGCGCATGCCTGTAGTCCCAGCTACTTGGGAGGCTGAGGCAGAAGGATTGCTGGAGCCCAGGAGTTTGAGGTTGCTGTGAGCTAGGCTGATGCCACGGCACTCACTCTAGCCAGGGCAACAGAGTGAGACTCT
>CAUYRT010003474.1:0-43963 GCA_963574885.1 Lepilemur ruficaudatus | reverse complement strand
CTGTCACCTGGGCTAGAGTGCCATGGCATCAGCCTAGCTCACAGCAACCTCAAACTCCTAGGTTCAAGCGATCCTCCTGTCTCAGCCTCCTGAGTAGCTGCGACTACAGGTGCGCACCACCACATCCAGCTAATTTTTCCATTTTTAGTAGAGATAGGGTCTTGTTCTTGCTCAGGCTGGTCTTGAACTGCTGAGCTCAAGCGATCCTCCTGCCTCAGCCTCCCAGAATGCTAGTATTATAGATATGAGTCACCGCATCCAGCCTCCTTTTGTACTTTAGAAAAGAATGAAAAAATGCATATTACACATCCCCAACAGCCTTTGAGAGGGGAGAGGATCTAACTTTCCATCTTTATCTATCTTAAACCTCCTAGGAAGGAGTCACAGAGCCTCTTGGTTCCAACTGGGTCATATGATTGGAAATGAAATGCAGAGACTAAGAATGGAAAGCCTCCTGACCACCAGAAAGGACAGCTGGCCCTTCTGTCTAGGAGGGAGGAGAGTAGGGAGGGGAAGGGCTTTTCAGACCAGGAAAGAATAACCTAAAAATAAAAAGAAAAGAGAATTATTAAAACTGAACTTTACTTTTCCCTTCTATTGCATGAAAACAGTGCTTGGGCACAGTACCGGTATGTTAATAAAACTGAATAATGTCCCTCGTGCTAAGTTTTCAGTACGAGATGAGAACTGCATAAGAACATGTTCTAATGATGCGTTGGATTTCTCACAGTAACATCCAGCCCCCAGAACATTCTCTGGCAGCACCCACACTCTCCTGTCCTAGTGAATAAACTGGAACAGAGCTGAAAATGTGAAGAGCTGCCGCCTGGATGGTGACAGATACGCCCGTGAATCGGAGCCTGGCTCCGTTGCTGACTTAGGATGGGAGGAAGGGGCGGCCACGTAGCCTCTCCGGCCCTCAATTTTCTCAAGTAGCAAATGACAGGAGCCACGCAGATGAACTGAAATGTCAACGTGATATGGGCAGGACTGGGAAGGCGGCCAGGTGCCGCAGCCGAGCAGGACAGCAGAAAATTGCACAGGCTTACGGTGTCACCTTCTGGTAAATGGGCATAACGGAATGTAACCAAGCTGAAAAACTGGGAAGTTTAATTACCCTTTGTGGGCCAAACACTTTGTGGGCGTTTTTTTGATTGTTTATTTTAATCCTTTTCCTCCTTATACTCACACGCTCTGCAAAACTACTGGCTTTACTAACCAATCATCAAAGCAAACCAAGTGAACCCTTCTATAGGAGTTATAAAAATAAGTAAAGAATCTCAACCGAATCCCAGACAATTGATTCTGTGGAAAAAGACATCTTTCTTTTTTTGCTTACTTTTGAGTTCATTTTATGAGAAAACAAATACCACATGGGATCATTATTTTTAACACAAATCGCATTTAAGAGAGTGTCTGGTAAACCTTCTGGGGCTGTAAATTAGCTATTAATTTCATTTGACTAAAGGCTGTGAAATGCGTTTCTGGGAATTACTGCGCACAGAGACATACCCCCACACTTCAGAAGGCAGAATTCAGTGGACTTAGACAGTGAAATGAATCCTACTCGGTGTAGCTGTAATTAAACTGAGGCTACTCAATGACCCAGGCTCATTCTGTCGAACCACATAGCCATATTTTCTGGCTTTACAAAAGATGAGATTTTGGAAAAGAAAATGAGAAGCAATGAGTCATTCACAGACACATAACTAGTGATTTGAAATTCGTGTTCGAACCATCTGATCTTTACATCTCCTCCTTTGTTCGGTCTCACTCCTGCCTCTGAAATTTTCCCAGGTACTATTTATTACTCTGCTCCCTCCGGTTATTGCTATGGTTAATTATTGGCCTCTGTTTCTCTGGATGCAGAGCTTTGCTTCCAAGACTGGCAACAACTCTTCTCAAGATATATTTACATTTTTCATTTCCTTATACAAGTTCCATCATTTCTTTCTTTCTTCATCACTATATTTTTCTTTGAGCATTTTATTTTTCTCATTTGTTGTTCTTTCATGCTTTTGTTCTGGTCCTTATTTTCCACCGTGACACCTCTTCTCACCCTTAATGGTATTCTCTAGAATGCTGTTAGATTTCTGCCTGTCCCTTTCATTGACACAAGCAGCCGGAGCCCTCCAGACTTGCCAACACCAGGCTGGTTTGGCCTCGCTCAGTGCCTGGCACGTAGCAGGCATTCAATTGCTATCTGTTCAACGACTGCCTAAGAAATCATATTGGTATTTTCTGGTATAATCTTAAGCAAAATTATAAACTAATAACGTCCACCCCTCTAAATGTGTGTCAACTTCACTTTACTGATTGAAAACAATCTGGCTCATGTGGGTCAAAATTGAGTCTATATTCCACATAGAGCAAAAGTATGCCCAGATGTTAACATCTTAGCCTCAGTGACTCTAACAGTGCCTGGCACAGAGGAGATGCCCCCAAAATTTATAGGGAATGGATAAGAATGGACTACCTCTACATGTGACTCACAATCTGTCACCACTTCCTGAGAGGTCAGCCATTACTGAGAAGATCCCACCTTTGGACACTCTCACAACTGCCATGGTTCAGCGGCAAGGCTTCTTGATTTAAAGTCTATGGGCCTCTACCAGCTGGGTTTTCCAAGGGTCTGTTAAACCCTCTGAAATCACATGTAATTTATGGGGAGAAAGTCTACCAATTTCCTAATATTCTCAAAGGGCAAATTTTAGAAACATGGTGTGTGACACAAGTCTCTTCACTGTAAGAGCAATAGGCAAGTCCTGAAAAACAGGGGCTTTAGTCAGGCAGACTTGGGTTGAAATCCTAACTCTGCCCCTTGCTGGCTTGGTGACCTCGGCTAAGTTTTAAAACCTCTCTTAGCTTCAGTTTCCTTATTATGAAATGGAGATGAGAATGACAAATCTCTAGACATAGTGATGAAACTTGAACTTGAACCCAAATAATCTTTCTAACTCTAAAGCCCAGGCTCTTAACATCTATCCTCCTACCTTAATTAAATGTGATAATTGATGCGAAAATGCCTGATATGAGTAAATATTTGTTAAAGTAACAGCAAAAAAAGACAAAAAAAAAAAAAAAAAACCCACACAAAGAAAAAGCCACTCTAGAAATTTCTCTTTGCCCTATTAAGGAATGTTCAAATTCAAAATATGTTTGTCATTGTGATTATAAAACCAACCCCAAAATTTGGGGAAAGAATCTCACTGTTGTGAGATTCAATACATATGGACTAAGGGGATCTCGAAGAGTCCAGGGTGTGCTTATGACATGGCTCTGACGGGGAATGGACAGCGAGGCTCACTCAACATTCAGACGAAGAGCTGTGTGAGTCTTCTGCGCTGCATAGACAGCAGTAGTGGATCATCTACTCCTGTTCTGCTAGGATCCAGCAGGCGTCAGGATCCTGTGTTAGTTATGGTTGTCCCTGTGTCTGAATAAAAGGCTGAAGAAAAGGCCTTCATGGAGCTCCAGCTACTGTCCACTTCCAGAAGAGTGACTTAGCAGCTCAGTGGAGAGGATGGCTCCTTTTAGTAATTCCACGGCAGTTATAAACAGACATATGGCTCAAGTGTTAGCTCTTTCGTTGCATTGTTCTGTTGTGTGACAAGTGACAGGAATTAGGTTTGCTTATATTGGAATAATCTTATTTGTTGCTTTTAACTTAAGCCCTTTGCGGTTTTGACATGTGTTTTATTCACTGGGCTGGAGAATGAATGAATGATCCCATCTGTGTTCCTCAGAGCCACATCTGATCAGTTTTCATCAAGTGGATACTCAGTGTCAGGTCCATACATTGTCTCATTTACCTCTCCTAACGATATGGTAAGGCTGACTGCATCATAATCTTCATTTATCAGATAAAGAAACAGAGGTTCAGATATGTCACCAAGTTGAGAACATTTCCCAGCTGCACACAGCTAAAGAAAAGTGAAGCTAAGTGAACTAAGACACAAACCCAGGGCTTCTGACACCACTTTCTATTATTTTACTATGCTGTGCATTTGTGTAACAGGATGGTATTTAAAAATGGCATTCTGGCTGCCAGAAGGGGACCAAAATGGGTACTAAAGACAAAATTATTATGAGTGGAAGTCTGGACTTGCCAAGAAATGCCTTTAATGTTCCATAATAGGAAGACGATATTTAGCTTGATAGGTGTGTCTCAATATCACCTGCTTCTAGAATGCCTCTTGTGACCTGCTGAGGTGATACTAATGAAGTCTGGGTCATTTTCAGCATCTATAGAGAACAGGGAAAAATGTTTATGTGTTCAATACTGTTGCAAAAATATGGGGAAACCTGGATTTGATTGTTTTACTTTATAAAGCAAATGTCTGATCACAAATAAAAGTTTAAAGCAAACCTCAAAATTTCTAGACACCCACTATTTTTGGTTGGTAATGTGGACATCTGTGTAAAACCCCCAAGACATGTATAGAGCAAAGTGAGAGGGAAATTAACTTTTATTGGATATCTAATATTTACCAGCTATGTTCACATACTTTGTGTCTAAATCCTTGGAAAAATCCTATGAGTGTCACTAGATTCATTTTAGACCAAACAAAATGCAAACAAAGAAACATATTCAAAAGGTCAAGTGAAGTTGCACAGTTGAGATATGACAAAGTTAAGGTCTGAACCCAGATCATGTTCTTGTTTTTCTATGATGCTGCCAGAGCAGATGATATAAGCAGTGCAGAAAATACACACAGATTACATTTTAAGGTATTTCCACCTGTCCTTTTCTTGGGGCAGGTAAATGCAACTCACTATAAACCACTTACAGAAGTACTTCCTTATCTGTGGTTTCACTTTCTAAGGTTTCAATTACCCGCGGTCCAAAATGGCCTAAAAATATTACATGGAGAATTCCAGAAATAAACAATTCACAAGCTTTAAAATGCATGCAGTTCTGAGCAGCGTGATGAAATCTTGCACTGTCCTGCTCCCTCTGGGGATGTGAATCATCCCTTTGTCTGGCATATCCACACTGTCTACACTTAGTCACTTAGTAGCCGTCTCGGTTATCACATCAACTGCTGAGGTATTTCAGTGCTTGTGTGCAAGTAACCCATATTTTACTTTTATTACAGTATATTGTTATACTTGTTCTATTTTACTATTAGTTATTGTTAGTAATTCTGTATTGTGCCTAATTTATAAATTAAGCTTCATCATAGATATGGAAAGAACATATAATAGAACATACAGGGTTCAACACTATCTGCAGTTTCAGGTATCCACACGGGGTCTCAGCATGAATCCCCTGTGGGTAAAGGGGGACTGCTGTATACAATGTCAGAGTTAGGGAACCTTTATAGGTAATGTAGCTCCATCTTTGATTTTACAGGTGAGGAGAATACACCTTGACTCTGAGTTCTTGGAAAAGTCTAGAAACTTGTCTAGGGTCACAGAGCTTAGTGGCACAGGAAGGACAAGCATCAGTGTGTCTTAAATCCTGGCTCAGCACTATCGTGTTATAACCATATGAGAACAGCTAAGAACAGGGCCTTAGAGCTACCCCACCCCATGCTCCAATTTTGGCTGGATGACTGGGGAAAATTTCCCAACCTCTCTGGACTTCAGCTTACTCAACTGCAATATGAAGATAATGGTACTTCAGAGTGTTGATTAAATGAGCTAATACTTGCAAAGTGCTTAGGTCAGCGCTTGCCCCATAACAAATACTGAATAAGCATTTCTATTCTCACTTTGTCTCTTAAGACCCAAACCTAGTGTAGAAGAAATTTCTGGAGTAGTTGAATTGAAGGAGAAATAGTATAAATAGTACAAAAAGGCAAACTTTAAAAAAAGAGAACCAAGAAGCTGTCCCACTGTGGAGATGGTGGGGGCATGGCCCACAACCCACAGAATGAGTCCCACAGTGCTCAGCACCTAGGAACCCATGAGGGTTGCATGAGCTGAAGTCCAAGTGGGTCTCACAGACTGATCTGAGATGGAGCTAACCCAGGAAGCCAAGGAGGACAAAGCAATGTCTCCCTGAACCAGGATAACAATTTTCCTGCCTCCCTGCCTTCTTTCCTGCCTTGCATTCAGCAGATGTTTTCTGAATGACTATGATGTACCAAGCACTGGTATAACGGTACACAAAATAAGGTCTATACCCTCAAGAGCTTACTTTCTAGTAGGAGAGACAGATAAAAATGACACAGATATGTAATATAATATTATATGGTAATAAGTGCTATGCAGGGAAAGAAAGTCATGGAGAGTGTTTTTGTTTGTTTGGGTTTTGGTTTTTCAGTTGGAGTGGTCCAGGTGCCTCTTTGAGGAGATGACGTTTGAGCAAAGACCTGAATGAAGTGAGGAAACCAGCCATATGACTGTCTGGAGAAAGAATATTCAGTCTGAGATAAGAGCAAACACAAACCTGCTATGGGAAAGAGCTAGGTGTGATTTGTAGACCAGCAAGAAGGCCGGTGTGGTTGGGGCAGAGAGAGCAGGGAGTGCAGGCAGGGGCTAGATCACCTAGTGTTTGTAGACTGATGCAGGGACTGAACCATAGAGAAGTTTCATTTGCCCACCTAACTGTGCGCACTCCAGGGTCGTGCTGGGTAATCTACCCCAAATCCAAAGCATGTACTTGACAATTGCTTTGTATTAATAGTACAAATAGACGAAGGGAAGACACTTTTAAAACGAGTATAGATTAGCCAATTTCTGTGTGCCTAAAGTGAAAAATAATTATGGCAATGAGAAAAAAGAAGGAAAAACATTTGACATGCTCCACGTACTGCAGATTGATATCATGTTGACATATTGAACATACGACACTATCAGCTGGCGTTTAATCCAAGATGAAGAATTTATTCCTCAAGTCTGGGGGATGGGGAGGTAGGCTGGGCACTGACACAGGGCAGGGATGAATTCAGGTGGCCGCTCCCTAGAACCATAATTATTGGGACTGGGAATGAGGAGTCAAGTTTAGACACTCTGGAGGGATCCAGGAAGGTAGTTACTAGAGCCTCCTTGATTTTTTTCACTTGGCTTCAGAAGAAGCAACAAAGAGATGGTGCCTAGGTTAACCCTTCTAGTGAAAGACATTTATCATAGGAAGCTTGGCTAGGCAGAGGTTTCTGAGTGAAAGGGGGAACATGTAAAAAATCAACCCAAAAAAAAGCCTGGCTATGTGCTTTTGTTCTTTTGTAATTACAAAGATACTGACTGTTTACAGCCACCAAACTGTAGGTGCTGGGATGGGAGAGACTATATATACAAGGTCTTATGTAAAGAAAACTCAGAGCCCAGGAGACACATTTCAGAGAAAGAATGGAAAAGGTAGTTTATGTAAGTGTCACAAAATTTCACTAATACAAAATGCACACAGACCAGGAAAACATATATTATCAAAATGGAAGCAGGGAAAGGCATATGCTAAATCATATTCGCTTTGATAAACAATAGCAGAACATGAATTGATAACGGTTTGCAACTGAAAAACAGTTGCTCATGTGTAGTTTGATATTTAAAAGCTTTTAAAAGATCGTTTTATTTCGTTTTGCCTGGAAATAGTTAGCTCTTAGACCTACTAAGATATTTTCTTTTCATGTCAGGTATACAATGGCTTCAAAGTCAAGACAAGGTTGGGCTGTGAGGAAACAAAGAAGTAGAAGGAAGATATTGACATTTCTCAAACAATCAATGAAAATTCATCAGTGTGTATGAGGATCTTTAGCTGGCGATAATACAACGGACATAAATAATGTAAGCAAGAGAGGCAGCATCATTGGCTATTCATAGTATGTATTCACTGTTGCATAAATTCTAGAGGCAAAGGTTTAAAGTGAATGGAAATTATCAGCTCTGAATACTTGAAAATTCCAGCAGCTCAGAGCATACTTTTGTATGCTTTTGGTGCCCCAAATGTAAAACTTAAAATTATTTTATTAAAAAAAATTGTTCAATCTTTTAAGAGATTTGCATTTCACTGCAAAGATGGAATACAGCATTCTTGGCTGAGTTATTTTCTATAGAAGTCAGCGCCATTTTGTGGTATATGATTAGCACATTCTAAAGGCAAAGATTCCAGAAAGTTTAAATTTAGTTGTGAAAACCTGAAGGCATTTATTCATTCATATAGAAGCATGAAAATGGAAGCTTCACTTTCAATGTGTTTAAATGCCACATATTATAATGCAAATTCTATAAGATGTGATCACCAAACTCTGATTTCCCATTTAGAAATCAAATAAAAAAGAGGCTGGCCTATAATTAGTGAGTTAGTCAGATCTCATACCAAAAAATGGCTGGCATAGAACAAAACACTTTCGCTTGGAAGAAAGATTTCATTCTTGATGGATATTCTGGGTCAGTAGAGACTATAGAATCAAATTATAGAAATAAAGTGTTTTTGTCAGTCTAAAACTTTTAGTTTTCTAAAATAAAATTCAAATATCTAAAGTAGCAGTTTATACTTCATATTCATATAGTCAATAGCCATTTCTGGTAGCTGAAGAAAGACTTGGTGTGTGATGATTTAGAGAATGATGTAAATTCAATAATATTCAAGATATATTACAGCTGTAATTGATGAGCTCATCAAACTAGATTGCATTATGGAATATGGGAGAGAGATCAAATATCTACAGAGAGGTTAAATTCCTATACCAAGAAAAGTATAATCCAGTTTGTTTTAATCCATTTTATGTTTTTATAATTAAAGATGATTTTTTCATAGATAGCATATATTCATAGATGAGTATTAATAAATTTTTTAAATATAATCTTTGTCTTTTAATTGATTTTATGTAGCTATAGATATGGTTGAAATTAAACTTATTTAAACTTGCTATTTGTTTTCTATTTATCTCATCTATTTTTGTTCCTTTTCCTCTGAGTTTCTGCCTTCTTTTGGATTGTTTTAGCAGTCCATTTTATCTCCCCTTTTGGTATATTAGCTGTACTTCTTTATTTACTTATTTTTAGTTGTTGCTCCAAGGTTCAGAGTATGAATTTTTAGTTTATCACAGTCTATCTTTAAATAATGTACTACTTAATGTATACCATGACCCTTTCGACATTTCGCCATTTTTCCTGCTATTGTGATCATATAATACATTTTACTTCTATGTATGATTAAAAAAACCCATGATACACTGTTATTATTTTTTCTTTAAACAGCCAAGTATCTTTTAAGTAAATTTTTCAAGTGAGAAAAAATATTTTATATTTACCCATATATTTACCATTTATACCCTTTCATTTCTATGTATAGATTTGAGTTTCTATCTAGCATAATTTTCTTTCTAGCAGAATAACTTCCTTTAACATTTCTTACAGTATACATCTGCTGGCAATGAATTAACTCAGATTTTGTTTGCCTAAAAAAGTTTTATTTCATTTTTATTTTTGAAGGACATATTTTTTGAATAAAGGATTTAAATGAATAGTTTCTTCATTCAGTATTTTAAAGATGCTGTTTCACTGTCCTCTCGTTTCCATAGTTTATGACAAGAAGCCTGCAGAATTTATTACCTTTGTTCCTTTACATATATGTCTTTTTTCTCTGGATGCTTTTAGGAGATTTTTAGCAAACTGATTATGCTGTGCTTAATATGTGATTGTGTGTGATCTCTGTGTGTGTGTGTGTGTGTGTGTGTGTGTGTGTGCACTATCCTGCTTTGGGTTTGTTGAATTTCTTGGGTCTGTGGATTTATAGATTTCATATCAAATTTAGAAAATTTGGTGGCCATTGTTTTTTCAAATATTTCCCCATTCATTTTTTAACATATGCATATTTTTCCCAAATATACATATGTTAGACTGATATTATTCCACAGGTCACTTAGGCTCTGTTAATTTTTTCACCATTCTTATTTTCACATAATTCATTTTTGGTGATTCTATTGCTATGTCTTCAAGTTCATAGACTTTTTTCTTTTATAATGTCTAATCGCTCTTAATCCATACAGTCAAATTTTCATGTCAGATATCATATTATTTTCACCTCTAGAGATCCCATTTTGGCTTTTAAAAAATGTCTTTCATTTCTCTTATCTTATTCATGCTTTCCTTTAAATACTTGCATATAGTGGTAAATAATAGATATTTTAACATCCTTGTCTGCTAGTTCCATTATCTCTGGCATTTCTGGGTCTGTTTCTACTTAATGATTTTTCTCTTCATAATGTCACATTTTCTTGCATCTTGTCTAGTACTTTTTAATAGGATGCTGAATATTATAAATGCTACATTATTGGTTGTCTGGGTCTTGTCTTTCTTTAAAAGTATTGGTTTCTGTTTTAGCAGGGGGCTAAAGTATTTGTTAATCAGTTTGATTACTTCAAATCCCTTTTAAAGCTCTATTAGAGTGAGCCTAGAGTAGTCTTCTTTGCAGATAGAGTTCAGCAGAACTCTACTATTAAAGCATGACCCCTCTGGGGTCTCCACTTAATGGCTCAGGTAATCATAGAAGACTTTCCACACTGACTGGTCAGAGATCCAATGTCTTGCCACCCTGTGCAAGTTCTGGGAATTGCCCTTTTTACAAGTTCTTGTTTTTTTTTTTTTGTTGTCTGGCTTATGGAGTTTCACTATACTCATGCATGACATAGTACTCAGCATGTACTGTGTAGATTTTTTTTGAGTTTTTTTTTCTTTCTGCATAGCCTTTTCCTTTCTAGATCTTTGCCCTGCAACTTCCAGCTTTAGCTTCCCCAAACTCTGATCTGTCTTCTGAGTCAGCAAGGAACTGAATCCAAGCTCTTTTGTGTTACCCTTACCTCTGCTTATAAACCATAAACTGCCTCCAGGCAGAAACCTGGGGAAATTAGAGAAATTACTTCATTTGTTTTCCTTCTCTCAGAGATCACAGTCCTATGCTGCCTGTGGTCCAAAGGCTAAGAACAATTGCATGATATTTTGCTCACCTGTTAATGGGAGAGTACAGATAAATATGGATACCCCATATGGCCAAAAACCTAAGTCCCTAATCTGTTTTAAATACTATTAGATAAAACAATTCCTACAGAAACCATGAGAATGTAAATGACTAATCATATTCTTAAAGAAAACCCTTATTCAGTTAATGTTTATTGTAATATTAAGCAAATTGATTTTGATAATATTTGTATCTTGTTAAAAGAGGCTACTTTTTTTAAAAAAAGAGGCTACTTTAATCTGCTGAGATAATGAAATGAGTATCCCAAGGGAAGGAGCATTTGATATGAAATGCCAATTAATCACCAGTTATCAATCATTAATTAAATGTCTACATCATGCAGGATACTGAACTGGGATCTAGATACAGTATGTTCTTGGTCACCATTTCACTCATTTTTGATAGATAAGTCTATTGGGTAGTTATAAGAAAAAGAAGTTGGGTATTTCAAGGATCTAGCCACTGATATCACTGGAATGTGATCTCAAACATGAATTAATACTTTAAAATGATTTTTATTATTTATTAGGTACAAAACAATATTTACAAAATACATGTAAATTTAAAAGAAGTGCTTCTAAAACTTAAACGTGCAAACATATCACCTGGGATCCTATTAAGATACAGATGCTAATTCAGGTAGTCTCACGAGTGGCCTGTTTCTGTAGTTCTAAAAAGAAATCCCAGGTGGCGTCAATGTTTCTGCTCTGCAGAGTACCCTTTGCATAGGAAGAGTAAAAGTACTGACAATACAACGATCAGCTGTGCACCCACTACCAGTGTAGGAAAAAAAGAGCATCATTATTATCTCTGATGTCCTCTGGGTGCTCTTACTGATCCCAATGCCTTCCCTCCCTCTTGGGGATAAATAGTCTCCTGAATTTTGTTTTTGTCATCGTTTTGTCTTTCTTAATAATTTTACCACGTTTGTCTCCC
Source organism: Lepilemur ruficaudatus (assembly GCA_963574885.1). Taxonomy (NCBI): domain Eukaryota; kingdom Metazoa; phylum Chordata; class Mammalia; order Primates; family Lepilemuridae; genus Lepilemur; species Lepilemur ruficaudatus. Next base: position 32,121 of record CAUYRT010003474.1, on the reverse strand, counting down.
AAATGTATATTGTTAGCTTTTGCATATTTTGAATGTATGAACCTACTATAAATGGAATCATTTGTATATATTCTTTTTCCTTGTTTTGCACTGCATTATGTTCTTAAGGTTAGTTCATATTGTTATGGGTAAACCTTAGTTTGTGTAAATCTAATTACTTTTACTGCTGTATGGAATTCCATTGTATGAATACATACAATTTATTGTTGATGGACTTTGAAAGTTCAATTTTATACTGCCATAAAAATTCTTGTATAAGTCTGGTGCACATATGCAACACTTAATCAGATTATATACACAGGTATTGAATTGCTGGTTCATAGGGGATACACATTTTAAACACTAAAGATAACGCAAAATTGTTTTCTAGAGTAGCCGTATTGATTTGTACTGCTGCCAACTATGTATAAATGTTCTGGGTTTCCCTCTTCTGTATTGGTTTATATTGCTGCATAACAGATTGTCACATACTTAGTGGCTTAAAACAACACCCATGATCATAGCTGTACAGGTCAGAAGTTCAGGTGGTCTTGGCTGGGTCCTCTGCTTGGGGTTTTGCCAGTCCAAAATCAAAGTTTGAGTTGGGCTGGACTCTTATCTGGAGGATCCCTGGAAGAATCTGCTTCCAAGCTCATTCAGGTTGTTGGCAAAATTCAGTTATTTTCAACTGTAGGATTGAAGTCCCATTTTCTTGCTGGCTATTAGTTGCTAGGGACAACTCTCAGCTCTTAGAGACCACTCTGAGAGCCTTGTCCCCTCGAATTATCAATGGAGAACATCCTTCACATCAAATTCCTCTCATACTTCAAATCTCTCCGAGTTGGAAAAAATTCAATTTATAAAGACCTCATGTGATTAGATTAGGTGCACCCAGGTAACCTTTTTTTTGCCATATAATGTACCATAATCACAAAAATAATACTAAGCATGATGGTTAGGAGGATACATAGAAGTACTCTTCCATAGGCAAAATATATTTATCACTTCCCAAGGTTCTCAATGCTCTCATTCCCTTACAGTATCAGTTGAAAGCCCAAAATCCCGTCAGTTCAGAGTCTAAAATCTCAATAATCTCAAAAGCAGATAGAATATAAAAGGAGCCACCCATCCAAAGTGATGTTGAAATTAAGTGGAGCAAAACTGGCTGAGGAAACTCCATTAAGTTTCAAGACCTGAGAATAATCTTCCTTGAATCTAGGCTCTATTCTCCCCGCTCTTTGTTCTACCCTCTGAGTCATCTTTTCTTTTCTTTTCTTTTCTTTTCTTTTCTTTTCTTTTCTTTTCTTTTCTTTTCATTTTTCTTTCTTTTCTCTTCTTTTCTTTTCTTTTCTTTTTTTTTTACAAAGGGTAGATGAATAGTTTTAGCATCTGCTTCCTGCATTAGAATTTGAGGAGGTGTAAAAGCCTCCTTTCATTTTATACTCTCTCTGCCCTTTTATTCCAGGCAGTAGTATTTCTGTGGATATAATTTTCTCAAGAACTTTTTGGATCTCCTGTGGATGTCACAGAGATTCATTGCATTATATAGAAGGCACACCCACAAACCTTTTTGAGATAATCCCGTCTCTATTTTTTGTCTTCTATTAAAATGGCTGAGGGACAGCATCCTTAAGCTTCCTAGAAGTTCTCTGGTTTAACTGGGAAGATCTATGAGAAATACCCTTACTCACCTGGAAGGGTATTTCTCTGGCTTTTTGATCTTTCTGAGTTTTTAGCAAAGGGTTGTACAGTGCACATTCAGATTTTTCTCTATGTCACTTCTTTAGCAGCCATTTCTGACATTTAGCATATTTTTGCTATCTGGAGAGACTGAGAATTTTCAAAATCATCCACCCTGGTTTCTTTTTGTTTAAAAGTTCTTCCCTCAATTTCTCTCTTCTCTCTCACAATTTATTATAAGCAGCAAGAAGTAACCAGGCTGCAGCTTTAACACTTTTCTTGGAAATCTCCTTAGCTATATATTCAAGTTCATTGTTCACAAATTCTGCTTTCCACATAATTGCATCATGCAATTTTGCTAACTATTTGGCCAGTACATAAAAAGAATCTCCCTTCCTTTGTTTCCAATAATATGTTCTCATTTTTCCTGAGTCCTCACTGCCAGCATTCTTAAAGTCCAGATTTTTTACTTATCTATGTCTTTATATTTGAATGGGTTTTCTTGTAGACAAATACAGCCGAGTCTGGCTTTATCCAATATGACAAATTGCTTTTTAAGAGAGTATTTAGGCCATTTACATTTAATGTCACTATCCATATTTTGAGTTTAGTTTATAAACCTTCTGTTTTTTTTATTTGTCCAATTTGTTCTTGGCTCTCCTTTTCTGTCTTCCTGTATTTTTTGACAAGTATTTGTATAATTCCATTTTAATCTGTAGTATTGGATTATTAGTTATATATTTTTGTTTTGTTATTTTTAGTGATCACTTAAGGGTTTACATTATGCATCTTAACTTATAGCACTCAATCTTCTAACAATATAATACATATTATTTCACACATAATGTAAAATCCTTGTAACTTCCATTTCCTTCTTATATCTTTTGTGATATTATTGTCATACGTTTTACTTCTAATATGTCTAAACCTCTCAACAAGTTATTTATGTATTTGCTTTAGACATTCAATTATCTTTTTAAAACAGTATAAGTGGGAGATAATCCCATCTCTATTCCTTTGTGTAAGACTCTTCATTTCAAGTGCTCTTCATTTCTTTGTGTAGATTCCATTTTCTATCTAGTGTCATATTCCTACTGCCTGAAGAATTTCCTTTAATGTTTCTTTTAGCACAGGTCTGCTCTCAATAAATGTTCTTTGCTTTTGTTTGTGTGAAGAAGTCTTTATTTTGCCTTCAGCTTTGAAAGATATTTTTTGCTGGTTATAGTATTCTGAATTGGCAGTTTTTTTTCTTTCAGCAATTTAAAGATGCCATTCAATTGTTTTTTGGCTTACCTATTTTTAACAAGTTTGTAATAATTCTTTTTGTTGTTCTGTGTGTAATATTTCTATTCTTTATTGTCTGAAAGATTTTCTCTTTGATTTTCACCAATTTCTCTATGATGTATCAAGCAGTGTTTTGCTTTGTATTAATCCTGTATAGTCTTCCGCTTGTTTCTTCAATCTGTGGTCTGTTATCTTTCACTGATTTTAGAAATTCTCAGTCATTACCTCTTCAGAAATTTTTTTCTGTGTATTTCTCTCTCTTATCTTTTTCTGGCATGCCAATCCCTGCATGTTAAACCACCTAATATTTTATCACTGCTCTTAGATGCTCTGTTTTTTTTCTTCACTCTTGTTTTTGTGTTTCAGTTTAGATAATTTTTATTGTCTTATCTTCAAGTTCTCTGATCTATTCTTTTGCTGTGTCTAGTCTGATGATGAGCCCACCAAAGGAATTTTTCATCACTGATATTCCCATTTGACTCTTCATAACTCCCTTTTCTCTGCTGAAATTTTCCACATTTTCATGTTTGTTGTGCATCTTTTTCTATTTCTTGAGACAGAGTCTTGCTCTGTCACCCTGGGTAGAGTGCAGTGGCATCATCATGGCTCACTGCAACCTCAAACTCCTGGGCTTGAGCAATCCTCCGGCTTCAGCCTCCGAGGAGCTGGGTCTACAGGTGTGCACCATGACACCTGGCTAATTTTTCTATTTTTAGTAGAGACAGGTTCTTGCTCTTGCTTAGGCTGGTCTCAAGCTCCTGAGCTCAAGCAATCCTCTTGCCTTGGCTTCCCAGAGTGCTAGGATTACAGGCATGAACCACTGTGCCTGGTTTGTTGTACATCTTTTCTACCAGATCTTTTAATAATTGAATCATGGTTATTTTAACACTCCTGTCTAATATTTTTATCTGGGCCATTTCTAGGTATGATTCTGTTGACTTCCTTATTCTTTGAAATGAGTAATTTCATCTTGCTTTTTTTGGTTGTATCATCTTTTTGATTGAATTCCAGAGTCTATATAAAAGAACAGTAGAAACTGATTTAAATAGTATTTTCACGTAGAAATTGACATGTGTATTTTTATGTCAGGTAAACACTCATAATTTTAAGGAAGAATTGATGAATTTTTTCAGAAATGTGATATTTGGAGTATAAGATAAATAAGAAGTTTGAGCAATATTAAATATTTAATTCAGGAACAATTCCTAAAATATTTCATTATGCTGAATATTTTAGATCACATGATTGAGGTTATGCAGTATTTGTCTTTCTGTGCCTGGCTTATCTCACTTAACATAATAATGTCTTCCAGGTTCATCCATTTTGTGGCAAATGACAGAATTTCCTTCTTTTTTTATGGATGAATAGTACTCCATGGTGTATATATATCCCATTTTCTTTATCCATTCACCTGTGATGAACACTTAGGTTGATTCCATGTATTGGTGATTATGAATAATGCTGCAAGGAGCATGAGAGTGCAGATATCTCTTTGACATACTTATTTTATTTCCTCTGAATACATCCCCAGTAGTGGGATTTCTGGATCATATAGTTGTTCTACTTTTACTTTTTTTGAGGAATTTCCATACTGTTTTCCCTAATGGTTGTATTAATTTACATTTCCACCAACTGTATGTGAAGGTTCCTTCTTCTCCATACCCTTGCCAACACTTGTTATCTTTTGTTTTTTTTGATAATAGCCATTCTAAAAGGTGTGAGGTGATCTCTCTTTGTGGTTTTGATTGTTTCCCTCATGATTAGTGATGTCGAGCACCTTCCCAGCTATATTCTGACCATTTGCATGTGTTCTTTGAAGAAAGGCCAATTCAGGTCCTTTGCTCATGTTTTAACAAGGATTTTTTTTTTTTTTTGGACTTCCTGATATATTTTGGATATTCCCTCCCATTCTGTAGGTTGCCTCTTCATTCTGTTGATTGTTTCCTTTGCTGTGCAAAAGCTTTCTGTCTATTTTTGCTTTTGTTGCCTGTGCTGTTAGGGTCATGCTCCCCCAAAATCATTGTCCAGACCAATGTAATGGAGCTTTTCCTCTATATTTTATTCTAGTAGTTTCATAGTGTTGGATCTTACATTTAAGTTTTTCATCCATTTTTAGTCGATTTTTGTGTAAAATGTGAGAATAAGGATCTAATTTCATTCGTATGCATATGGATATACAGTTTTCCCAGTACCATTTGTTGAAGAAACTGTCCTTTACCCATTGTGTGTTCCTGGCACCTTTGTCGAAAGTCAGTTGGCTATAAAAGTATGGATTACTTTCTGGGTACTTTATTCTGTTTCATTGGTCCATGTGTCTGTTTTTATGTCAGTATCATCCTATTTTGGTTACTATAGCTTTGCAGTGTATTTTGAAGTCAGTGGAACAATGGCTTCAGCTTTGTTTTTTGTTTACTCAAGATTGCTTTGGCTATTTGCACCTTTTGTGGCTCCATACAAATTTTAAGATTGTTTTTTCTATTTCTGTGAAGAACGTCGTTGGTATTTTGATAGGTATTGCATTGAATCTGTAGATTACTTTGGATAGTATGGACATTAACAATATTAATTCTCCCAATCCATTAACATGGAATATCTTTCTATTTATTTGTGTCTTTTTCAGTTCCTTTCATCAGTGTTTTATAGCTTTCAGTGTAGTGCTCTTTCACCTCCTCGGTTAAATTTATTTCTAAGTATTTTATGTTGTTTGTAGCTATTGTAAATAGGATTTTCTCGATTTCTTCTTCAGATAATTTCCTGTTAGTACATAGAAACATTACTGTTTTTTTCCAACAAGTGATTTTTAACTTAGACAGATTTACACTGGTTTTTTTCTCCTTTCCAACAAAAATAATGCTGATAGAAAATGTAGGAGTCAATGTTCTTTTTTTCTAAGATAGAAAGGAATAATAAATAAACTGGCATTAAGGTGTCGTATGGGCTGCAGAAAAGAGATGTTGGAAATAAGCAAAGCAGAGAGGATGATAAAGAGAGAGAAATACTAAGAAACCAAAGATTGAATGCCAAGTGAGGAAGTATTACTTCCAAGAAGGGAGAAAAAAAAGGATAATTCTTTTAAAGCCAAAGACATGAACTGTTTGTCTCAAATTAGGATAGCAAAGGTCTGAGCTGCTGACTGTCTGGTGATATCTTGGCTCTTTGTTAGGCCAGCACTGGGTGGTTGAGGTGAGCTGCTGCAAACATGGGATACGGTGTGTCCCCCTGCTTGTGTTTCACGCGTGGCATGCCCAAATTGAGCTTATGTTGCCCAGCTGGCCTGTCCTGGTGTCTGCAGGTTAGGTAGCCAGACCAGGGCCTGAACTGAGGTATTTGAATAAGGGATGGAGAGGAGAGGTTCAAAGACTTTTCTGAAAGTGAGTCAAGGAGACTCGTGATGGAATTGATGTGGGATCTGAGGAAGAGAGAGGAGTAAGAATTGATGTGAGCTTGAACGCTGGATCAACACTGACACATACGATGCAAAGTTTAATAATCTCTAAACTATGATTAAAATTATGGAAGACATTACACTGAAAGGAAAACGCCAAGAAAACTTTAAGTAATGCATTATCAGTTGTTGATATGTGCCTGGGGATTTACCAAGGAGACAAGTAGAGCTGTATTTGGTATACATTTAAAATGCTGGAATATATCCTTTGGATATGTTGTTTGTATATAGTGTACTTAGAGAAAGAATTTCATCTTGTTAGGTTTTATTTTAGATATATAATAGCTTTTTTACCAATGTGTTAGCTTAATAGTAAAATATTTAAATTTGAAATTATCAGTATGCAATCCGTATTAGTACAAATCAAGTACATTCAGTGAAATTCTGAAAATAAACATAATCAAATAGCGTATAATTTTGACTGTCTTATAAACCACCTGAACATCAATTAACCATCTAACAGTAATAGTAACTAGCAGTTTTGTGCTTAGGCACTAAGTGCTACACAATCTGATAACCTATTTAACCCTATGAAGCACATGCAACTAGTCCTCCCATTTACTGATGAGAAAACCAAGTCACTGGGAAATTAACTTGCTGAAGTCAACATAGTTAGGAAGTGATAAAAGCCTATATTTGATTCTAGGCAGCCTGGTCCCAGAGCTTAAACACTTAGCCACCAGTCTCTACTGTCTACATATTGTATATTTATACACACACACACACACACACACACACACACACACACACAGTTATAAACAAAGCACCGTGAGATGTGTAGAAAGAACATCTGGTCTTGCTGTTAGGGAACTTACAATGTGGTTGGGAAAATAGAATATTTATACATAAAAAGATAATAGAAGACAGTGGATAGGAAATGACAGATGGCAGAGACAGTCACTCGACAGAGGACGTGGAGCACGGGGCAGGGGTAGGTTACAGGACAGGGGGTCTTAAACTAATGGATAGAACCTGCTTGTATGGTTTGGTTTCTGTCCACCTCTCTGAACTTATCTTCTTGACAGTCACCAAATTCTAGCCACCCTTACCTTTCTGTTCCTGAAAACGCCGTGCCTGTTCCTGTCTCAGGGCCTCTACATTTGTCGTCTCTCTGCTGCAATGCTCTTTCTGCAAATCTTGGCAAGACTGGCTCCGTTATCCTTCAGAACTCATCAGATGGACCCTCCTTAAAGAGAACTTCCTTGACGACCCAACCAGAAATCGTGCTCCATGCCCACCCCAGTCCACCAGCCTAACTAATTTTATTCATGAAACTTATCTTTCTCTGAAATCATCTATTTGCTAACCTGCTTATGGTCTGTGCCTCCTCACCATAATGCAAGCTTTATGAGCAAGGATCTATCACATCTGTCTTCTTCTTGTCTTTTTCACTTCTTCCTTGAATAGTTTCTAAAGTTTCTATCTCACCTAGAAAATCTGACTTTGAAGGCTATTAAGAAATGTCTCTTTGAGCTGTTTCGAGGCTTTTGGTCTATTCATTTGTATACAAGAGGATATTTTTAAGCAGTTTTTTCTTTCCTTCATAAATTTAACATGTGGATGGCTCTGAGTATCAATGAACCCCATCACGTCTGAGTAATAGAAAACGCTGGTTCTTTGTAGCTGGTTTCATTTGACACGTTCCTCTACTTTATAGGTCAGCCAATGGCATTTCCTTTACACTCTCCTTTGCATGTATTTATCAGCCATCCCTGGCTTTTCTTATTGCTTGAAAATGGATCAAATGACTTTTTTGTTTCTTTATGAACAGGTGAACACAAGCAGCTTTCAAAAATATTCCAAGGAAACAGTGAGCTGTAGGAAAGATTTTAGTCTTCATTTATGGTATACTTTGGTAATTAAGGAGTCAATTCTTTGGCTAAGTGCTGAAAGCAAAATGATGAATTTTGTACAGGACAAAGACGTGAATTACAGAATAATTTCAACTCTGTTTAAAAATCTAATTAACATTAATTTTGCTTCATTAATTTTCCCTGTGAAATAAATGTATTCCTAACTATATACAAATGATATTTAATCTTCCTAATGCAGGTCTAGCATATTCATTTCAATCCTATTCATAGGATGTGATTTGAAATGGCAAAATAAGTTACAGTTACATTGAAATAATATTGGCTTCCAATTATGAAGTAATTTTTACATAAAACTAGTTTATTAACTATCACATCATAGCTAATTAAAATACTCCATTTTACTTTTACATAGAGTTCCTGTTTTTAAACTACTTTTGTGTGTGTGTGTATATATCAGTGAATTCCCATCATATCCTATGATATAGGTAGAATTATTATAGGTAGAATTAAACCATTAATAATTATTTATTCCCAGTGATGGGGATATTTAACCCCACTGATGGAGATTCAATGAGGTTTAAAAGCTAGCCCTGCGCAGCGGTCCCCAACCTTTTTGGCACCAGGGACCAGTTTCATGGAAGACAATTTTTCCACGGAAGGGGTGGGGAGTGGACCTCAGACAGTGACGCCAGCAATGGGGAGTGGCTGTAAATACAGATGAAGTTTTGCTGCTTGCCCTCTCACCTCCTGTTGTGCACGCCCCCCCTCCATTCCTAAGTTTCATGGAAGACAATTATTACAAGGGGAGGGGGCAGCAGATGACAGGTGGGTGGCAGTGGAGCTCTGCGGCCCCATCTCTGCTAACAGGCCACAGACTGGTACTGGTCTGCAGCCCAGGGGTTGGGGACCGCAGATGTAAGGATAGCAGAGCTTAAAGACCATGATTTGTGATCTCATTACTATTAGGTTCTAATTACAAGGCATACTTGTATTAGTTTTCTAGGGCTGCCATAACAAGGTACTATACACTAAGTGGCTTGAACAACAAGGATTTATTTTCTCACAGTTCTGGAGGTTAGAAGTCTGAGATCACAGTGTCAGCAGGGGGCAATCACATGGGTCCTATCTCTTAGGTATCACTGACCTCATTTTGTGAAATCTAATGTCTTACAATCCATTGTTTCCTATATTTAACTAGGTTTTTTAGTTGTCCAGGATTGGAGGGTAAATCTGGTTCCTCTTATTCCATCTTTTTTTTAACGTCACCATATTATGGGGGTACAAATGTTTAGGTTACCTGTGTTGCCTCTTATTCCATCTTAACCAGAACTTAGAAATACCCATTAAGAACCACTGGCCTGGGCTGGGTGCGGTGGCTCACACCTGTTGTCCTAGCACTTTGGGAGGCAGAGAAGGGAGGATTGCTTGAAACCAAGGAGTTTGAGACCAGCCTGGGCAACACAGTGAGACCCTGTCTCTACAAAAACATAGAAAAATTACCAGGGAATAGTGGTATATGCCTGTAGCTACCCAGGAGGCTGAGGTGGGAGGATCGATTGAACTCAGGAGTATGAGATTACAGTGAGCTATGATTGTACCACTGCCCTCCAACCTGGGAGACAGAGTGAGACCCTTGTTTCTTAAAAAAAAAAAAGAGGCCAGGCGTAGTGGCTCACGCCTGTAATCCTAGCACTCTGGGAGGCTGAGGCGGGCAGATCGTTTGAGTTCAGGAGTCTGAGACCAGCCTGAGCAAGAGCAAGACCCCGTCTCTACTACAAATAGAAAGAAATTAGCCAAACAACTAAAAACAGAAAAAACTAGCCCGGCATGGTGGCGCACGCCTGTAGTCCAACGTACTTGGGAGGCTGAGGCAGGAGGATCGCTTGAGCCCAGGAGTTTCAGGTTGCTGTGAGCTAGGCTGACACCACGGCACTCTAGCTCAGGCAACATAGTTAGACACTGACAAAAAAAAAAAAAAAAAAAAAAAAAAGAACCACTGGCCTGATTAAAGTAAGGACTAGAACGATATAGACAATATATTCTCATTTTTTATTAAAAACAAATAGGTTGAGCACGGTGGCTCAGGCCTGTAATCCTAGCACTCTGGGAGGCCGAGGCAAGTTGATCGTTTGAGCTCAGGAGTTTGAGACCAGCCTGAGAAAGAATGAGACCCCGTCTCAAAAAAAAAAAAAAAAAAAAAAAAAAAAGAGAGAGAGAAAGGAAATATACCAAAACATACTAAAATCTTATCCAAAATATATGCATCAGTATTTCAAAAATGTACCACATGTGCTAACAGCCATTTAAAATTGCTAGAAGGATATATACCGAACCATTTTTAAAAGCTTATCCCTTTCTCTGGGAACTGGATTGGGCAGATAGAAGGCAGTAGGAAAATGACCAGGAGACCCTTTCATTTTATATTCTACAGATTTCTGAGTTGCTTGAATTAATCTCAACAAGCATTAATTATAATTTGTCATTAAAAATAAAACTAAATATTAAAAATTATAATCTTCCTAGTGGTCACAATTTTCAAACATTTAAGTGGCATGGTAAGTAACTGACACACACTTAGAAAGTGCTTAGTGTTTATTACTTCTGCTGTCTCAGACAGCTTGTTCAATCTTTTGCTGTTTAAATGTTTTCAATGTATTCATGTAATTTATTACTGAAGTTTCCCTAATTTCTTATGCTAACAATGGTTCATGGCAAGGGTCTTTGGAGTTTGCATTCATTTTAGATTTGGCCATGTTTCTTTTCTCTTAAAATAAAATACATCAGTCATTTTAATCACCTCTGATAATGTTCACAAATACTGCCTTGGCTTGTCTTCTGGTTTGGAAATTTTTTCAAGGGTGAATGGATATTTGCCTAGTGTTCTATGAGTAACCTGTCCTTGTGCCACTTTTCCAGTGTGGTCGGAAGAGAACAGCTGTCATCTGTCCTGAGAACTCAGCACTGTGTCTGGCACTGTGGGAATTTACCCAGGCTGCTTTGGGGGAAGACGTCAGACACTTCATGGTAATTGTAACTATAAACTAAAAGGACCCGGGTACTGGAGGAATTAAAGGGAAATATGAGGAGGGATTACGAATTTACAATAATTTTTGGAGCAAGAGTGATTTAAGAGTTTTTTCCAAAGTTACCTTTATTTTTTACGGTATTTTAAACCCTAAGACAAGATTTTCTAATAAGGATTCTGCAAGGAACTTGTAAACCTGGATAACGTTTTAACACAGTTACTGAAAATAAAAATGAAAGCAATCCGTGAGAATGTTAAAAATGAGAACTATATTTCTTTGAGTTGAAGGAAAGCTGCACATAAGACAATACATTCCTTCATTTGGAAGCTTGTGTCCTTACATAAAAGCCATTGCCAAATGAGTGGTGGGAAAATGGCGGTATATATGCCATACAACCATAGGTACAAAAATTAATAAGTTTTCTTAACCATAGAAATAAGGTGAAAAGATTAAAACGTAGTCTTCCTGTGTCTATGTAAAAAAGAGGCAGAAAAAAAAATCCCCAACACTAAGAAAAACTTAGTCTTTGATCAATCACTACAAGTACTAATACATTCACATGAAATCTAGAATGGATATTAAGTAATAATAATAAACATTTTTGCTTTCCTATTTAGCTTGACTTTTGGAACACAAACTGATGGAGGAAGCTATTTAGTGCTGCTTACGTCTGGTTAGAAGGACACTAGAACCACCTAGTGGACATTTTGTTTATTGCACAATCCTGACGTTTTACTATTGCTAAACTGTAATCGCTGCGGTACGCCCTGAAGTGAAATCAGTCGTTATGATCTCCTGGTGGGTTATAACAGAGATAGTAATTGTTAATCTCCAATAGAAACAGCTGTCCCTGAGTCCTTGAAGGCAAGTCCCTGTCCACCAAATACGCACCAACTAACACACGGCTGCATTTAGAAGCACAGCCAGCGTTAAACATTTGGCTGTTGAGACACGCAGGGCACCTGCAGCTTTAAATTTTCCGTGCAAGTCAGGGAGCAAGGCAAACCGCGGTAAGTCATCTGCATTCACGGCAGAGAAATTGACCGTTTCGGTGAACAAGAGCAGAGAACTGTGCGGAGCACAGCCGAGGGGTTACACTACAGCTTGACCTGTGTACCAATCCGTGGGCACCCAAACTGGAGTTTATCGTCAATTTTGTTTTGGGAACAAAGTAGCTCACATGGTTATGGCATGTCTGGGCCATTCCGTATCCATCACATCCCTGAGCCAGCTGGGCCTCTGTGTCTTGGTGGTGACGCCAGACGTTACCTATACTATCTTGGAATTTGGGTCAGAGAAATAACAAATATTCCGGGAAAGGATACTTTAGCGAAACGCAAAAGGTTATAAAATATCAAGTTTTAGTAAATCCTGGTGCTGGGTCAAAGGTTCATTCCGTGTAACTATGGTTTATTACGCATCCAAAGGGAAACAGTCAGGATCTAAGGGGAGTGGGAGTTTGTGTTACTCTATCTAACAAATCACAAATGCGGCGGGCAGTCTGTCCAGCGGATGGTCGGCTTTGGGCTCCGAGTTGGTGCGTTGCAGCCGGCACACGTGTGAAGGGCACGGCGAGGGGCTGGGCTGCCCCAAGGCTGCGCGTCCTGGGCGGGCTTGCCAGCGGAAGAACCACGCGGTGGCCGCAACCGCTGCTCTCCTAGTTTACTAACAATACTCATTGGATTCTCTCCTCCCGCAGTGTGGACGAGGCCAGGTGGACACTCTTCCAGGCTTGAAATTTCACACTGTGATTTTTACAAGAGCGATGATCTCTCCCTAACTTTAAAGGCCAAGATATGAGCAATTTCCGTTCACAAGAATAAAGCCCAATCCCTCTTCTTTTTGGAATGTGCAGTAAAATGCTAAGTAATATGTGAGTAGAAGAAGAGGAAAGGTAGAAAAGGAACAGAGAGGAGAGTGAGAAGAAGAAAAGAAATGCAAGAGGCAGAAAAAGATGGTGTACATGAACAACAACAACAACGATAAACAGAAAGCGCTGCAGAGAGGGGGAGGGTGGAGCTAAGGATGTCAAAGAGGTCAGGGTGAAGGGCTTCCTTTCTTAAAAATTTTATTTTATTGTGGTAAGAACACTTTTTTTCTCTTTGTATTTTTTATTTCAGCATATAATGGGGGTACAAATATTCAGGTTAAATATATTGCCTTTGCCCCACCGAGTGAGAGCTTCGAGCATGTCCATCCCCCAGACGGTGCACACTGCACCCATTAGGTGTGTATTTACCCATCCCCTCCTCCCCCTCCCCGACACCTGATGAATGTTACTACTGTATGTGCACATTGGTGTTATCGGTTAATACCAATTTGGTGGTGAGTACATGGTGCTTGTCTTTCCATTCTTGGGATACTTCAGTTAGTAGAATGGGTTCCAGCTCTACCCAGGGTAATACAGGAGGTGCGAGATCCCCATTATATTTTGTGGCTGAGTAGAACTCCATGGTATTCATTACCACATTTTATTAATCTACTTAAGTTTTGATGAGCACTTGGGTTGTTTCCACATCTTTGCAATTGTGAATCATGCTGCTATAAACATTCGAGTGCAGATGTCCTTTAACATGAGATCTATCCTCTTAGAAATTTTGTGTACAATACATTATAATTAGCTATAGTCACAATGTTGTATAGCAGATCTCTAGAATTTATTCTTCTTGCATAATTGAGACTTCATGTCTGTTGATTAACAATTTCCCATTCCCATACCCTCCAGGGGTGGAGAACCTGCAGCCTTAAGGCCACACGTGGCCCTCCAGATCCCCAGGTGTGGCCCCTCAACTGAATCCATACTTCATAGAACAAATACTTTTATATCTGTGAAGTTTGGCTTCAGTCAAAAGGCTGCACTCAAGGATCCAGAAGGCCACGTGTGGTCCCCAAGCCCCAGGTTCCCCACGCCTGCCTGGACCTGCTAACCACCATTCTACTTTCTGATTCCATGAGTTTGACTATTTTAGATACCTCATAAAGGTGGAATCATGCAGCCCTTTTGTGACTGGCTTATTTCACTTAGCTTAATGCCTTCAAAGTTCATCCATGTGATTGCATATGGCAAAATTTCCTTCTTTTTAAAGGCTGAATAATATTCCATTGTATGTATCTATAGCACAATTTCTTTATCCATTCATCCATTGATGGACATTTAGGTTGGTGCCACTTCTTAGTTGTTTGTGGTCAGTGTTGCAATGAACAGTGGCATGCTCATATCTCTTTGAGATCCCGATTTCAGTTATTTTGGATAAATACCCAGATGTGGGATTGCTGGATCATACAGTTCTATTTTTTCAACAATTTGTTTAGCTTTATTGAGGTATAATTGACAAATGAAAATTATATACATTTGTGGTATAAAATGTGCTGATTTGATATACATTGTGAAATGATTACCACAATCAAGTTAATTAACACATCTGTCATATCACATACTTACCATTTTTGTGTGTGTGGTGAGACCACATAAGATCCACTCTCTTAGCAAATTTCAAGTATACAAGCCAGTATCATTAACTGTCATCATGCTGTACTAATATTAGATCCCTGGAAACACTTTTCTATTCTGTTTCTAATAGTTCAACTTTTTCCCATTCTACATATGAGTAAGATCATATAGTATTTGTCTTTCTGCATCTGGCTTATTTCCCTTAGCATAATATCCTTCAGATTCATCTATGTTATTGAAAATGGCAGGATTTCTTTCTGAAGGCTGAATATTTCCAGTGTTTATATACACATTTTTAATCCATTTATCTGTTTATTTTATTTTATTTTGTTTTATTTCAGGATATTATGAGGGTACAAATATTTTGGTTACATTTTATGTCTTTGCCTCACCCAAATGAGGATTAGAGGCATGTCCTTTCCCTCTGTAATGCTCACCACATCCATTAGTTGTGAGTTTACCCCCTATCCAACTCCCTAATCCCTGGAGAATATTACTACCATGTGAGCACCATAGTGTTGATCAGTCAGTGCCAATTTGATGGCGAGTACAAGTGGGGCCCATTCTTCCAATCTTGTGGTACCTCACTTCGGATAATGGGCTCAAGCTCTATCCAGGAAAATATAAGAGGTGCTAGACCATTGTCGTTTCTTATAACTGAATAATATTCCACTGTATACATATAACAAATTTTAATAATCCCCTTATGAATCAATGGGCACTTGGGTTGTTTCCACATCCTTGCAATAGTAAATTGTGCTGCCATAAACATTTGGGTGCAGATGTCTTTATTATAGAATGTCTAACACAGGTTATTTCCGTATCTTGACTATTGTGAATAATGCTGTGATGAACATGGGGGTGAAAGTGTCTCTTGGAGATGCTGACTTCATTTCCTTTGTATATATATCGAGAAGTGGGATTGCTTTGTCATATGGTGATTCTATTTTTAATTTTTTGATGAACCACCCCACTGTTTTCCATAGCAGTCGTACCATTTTGCATTCCCACAAACAGTACACAAGTGTCCCAATTTCTCCACATCCTTGCCCACACTTGTCTTTTTCTCCTTTAGCTTTTTTACAGTTTCAGGTCTTTAATTCATTTTGAATTGATTTTTGTGTATAATGTAAGATATGGATCCAAATTCATTCTTCTGTATTTAGAAGGCCAGTTTTCCCGATACCATTTGTTAAAGAGATTATCTTTTGCCATTGTATATTCTTGGCACCCTTGTCAAAGATCAATTGAGCATACATGCATAGATTTATTTCTGGGCTCTTTTTTCTTTTCCATTGGTCTATAGTCTGTCTTTATGCCAGTATCATACTGTTTTAATTATTATTGTTCTGTAATATATTTTGAAATCAGGAAGTGTGATGCCTTTAGCTTTGTTCTTCTTTATAATTGGTTTAGCTATTCAGGGTCTTTTGTGGTTTCATAAAAATTTTTGCCTATTTCTGTAAAAAAATGCCATTAAGATTTTAATGGGCATTGTGTTAAATCTGTAGATCATCTTGGGTAGTATAGACATTTTAATAGTATTAAGTCTTCCAATCCATGAACCAGGATGAAGGGCTTCCATATAAAGAGCATCAGTTCTCAAGATTGGCTGCTGCACTTTTTGGAGCCCATGAAGATAATAATGAAAGACTTTGAGCTATTTTTAATATTTTAAAGCCTGTTATTCTCTTAGCACTTATAGGAATTTGAAATTATATATTTATTTTTATATCTATTTGTTTCATGGCTCTATGAAGGCAGGGCCAAGTCTCTTTTACTCACCACAGATCAACCACCACCACTGTTATGTGGTAGAGCCTGGTGGTTTGAGCTGCAGGCATGTCCAGACCTCCTGGGTTCCCAGTCTGCTGCCACCGGTTACTGACCTAACAAACATTCCATGATCCATTTTGTGTTGCTGCTTTCCACTATAGAGGCTTGAAAAAAAATTAAGTTTTACTTCCCCAGTCTTTCTTGTTGCCAGGCACAGCCATAGGACACAGAGTTGGCCAAAAAGAGGTAAATAGAAAGCTGGTGAGGGACTCTGGCAAGGTTTTGACTTCCTGTTGAAAAGGACAAAAGCGGATGACAGATGATACTACCTTTTCTCTCTTCTTAAATTGTGGATGTGATGCTTGGATTCAGGGCAGCCATTCTGTGCTCACGAGGAGAAAGGTTAGTCAACTCTCAGAGATGTTAGCCCTGACATCATGAAGCCATGGAACTGACATTAGGAACAAATTATCTCCCATCTGATTGTTATATGCGAGAAATATTAATTAATGTCTTTTTGCTTCAGCCACTGTAAATTGGACTTTCTGTTACTTTTAGGCAAAAGCATTCCTATTACAGCAGTTATGTGATTTTGAGTAATCTACTTTACTCTGTTCTAATGTCCTCATTTGAAAATGGGGATTATAGCAATATCTTCCTCATAGAGTTGTTGCAAACATTAAATGAGATGATATACATAAAGAGCACAAAGTAAGCACTATACAAGGGTGAATAATTATTTTTATTACTATTTCAATGATGGGCTCTCAATAAATCTTGGTTGAGTGAGTGGAGTAGAAGATCAGACCCAATGGCTTAAGTCCGAGGCAGCAATAAGATAACTTACTTTTTCTGCTTGAGAAAAATGAGAAAAGAGCGGGGAGGAGATAAGAGTGAGGTGGAGTGGAAGAGGAGAGAGGGCCAAAGAGGAGTCAGGTCAGTGCTTGGTGTGGGTGAAATGGCCCATGAAAGGTCTCCCAGAGTGGATGGTCCATGTATTGGTGCTAAGTAGCAAATGTGTGGCCCAAGCAGACTCTGATAAACATTTGTTGGCTCACTGAAAAAGTGAATGAACTGTTAGGGTGTTGTTTACCAAAAAAAGAAATTGCTATCTCTCCCTTAAAATTAAAGAGATGGAAGCGACAGAAGGTTTTTCCCCAGTGCCACCTGCAAGCCTTTCATACTATTTGCCTGGAATTACGTGGGCGAGGATGTATCGCTCTGTGATTGCCTGTGCCCTCGCAAGGAGCAGGGGAGAACAACCGGTGGGGGCAGAAGCAGAGGCAGGAGGAACAGATTTCCCATGGAGGAAAATATTCTGTTATCTTAAAAAGTCCCTCGCCATAATAAATGAGAAAATGAAAAGGAGAACCTATAGAAGGGAGGCTGATACCTCCTATTAGGCACATATCTCTGAAGTTTCCCACCAGGAGTCAGCTTTTCATTAAACAAGAAGCCAACGTTGGAGCGTGGCTGTGATGGGCTCCACTTAACAGCCCAGTGCTGGGACTGGAGACCAAGCGGAAGAGCGTGGCTCTCGTTGCTGGCCCAGGGTGACAGGTGGGCTGGGGTGTCAAAATAGCCCTGCACACACTGCTCCTTTGCATTTGCCTTCAGCAGAGCCCAAACCTGCCCTGAGGAGGCTCAGCGCATTTCTAATCCTGCCTAAAAACATGCACAGAAAGTGATGGAAATTCGAAACATATAAAAGGCTTAGTCATGGGATTACAAAGTGGATGCTTCCACAAGAAGATGAATCAGATGGCCACGTGTCTGAACTTTACTTGCATCTCAACTTGACATGAATGCCTGAAATGTAGCTATTTTTCTCCCCTATCCTCTTTCAACTTCTCCCTTTGGATATTTTGGCTTGCCTCTTGCATGCACTTTTAACTGTGGTAAGCAAACAGAGAGCAAGATCCCATTTGAATAGGGAATGGGCTCGTGTTCCTGTTTAAGGATGCGTATTTGCCCCTGGGCTCTGCAAGGATGATGCTCATAAAATAACACAACACAGAAAAACCTTAACACAGATAGGATATACACAGCACTTAAAGCAGATGCGGATCAAAAACATCTGCTGATGAACTCAATTTGCGGATGGCATTCTGAGCGGTTAGCCCACTCAGTACTGCCAAAGGGTTGGCATGGAATCCGTGGGTATAAATAAACAGCTGGAATAAACCATGACATTGAAAGTCTTCTTCCAATGACTGAAGAAGTGGAGAGGAATTACCATCTCTTCTACCCTCTCCAAACAAAGCACCGTGGTTGAGGCTCATAAACCAGAATCTTCTAAGTTACAGGCTCATGTAGTTTTCTAGGTCAGACCCTACATGTGGAGTCACATTCCAGCTCAGAAACACTTTAGACACACTGCGAGGGGCTTTGGAGAAAGAACACAAACCTTCCGAAGTATGGAGCTTTGACCAAAGCTTTATCTCCTTAACTTGTCTTAAGACTATGCCAAGTGAAGACTCGTTTACTCTAGCTACAACTTACTCCCGTCCCATAGTAACAGCACTTTGAGAAATTAACTTACTCAGTCATCCACAAATATTTATTGAGTGACCAGCAGTAGCCATGGGGATACAGTCTCTGCTTGTGAGGGGTTCATGGCTAAGCAGACCTTGCCCTGAGTAAATTATTAATAATTTAGATTTGATTCTGTATTAGAACTATATGTACAGGAGGCTGACTACCTCTTCCTCCTCATTCCTGTAAACATTTGTCTGGGGCCCATCTGTACGTGGACTGTGCTGCGTGCGATGCTAAGGGGCAACGCAAGCTAACGGGCAACAGTCCTGGTCAAGGAACCAGGGGCTCGAGACCAGAAACAGACCCTTTCCTTCGTGTTGTAAATCCTGCCATGTGTGGGCTCAGCTCCAAGCTGCTTCTGAAATCTCAGGCATGGCAAAGGCTATGGACCTCAAATCTGCTTTGAGATCTGCCTGTACACTGGTAATAATGATGATATTGGTTAATACAATAAAGCTAATACTGTGCTCTTATTATGTGCCAGGAACTATTCTAAGCACTTTAAATGTCTTATTTCACTTACTCCCCTGTCATTTAGTGTATAAATACCATTAGTACCCAACTCCCACCCCAATTATCCTTATGAGGAAACTGAGGCACTGAGTTAAAACCACTCACCTTTAACTGTTCAGCTATCAGGCAGGCTAATCCCAGAGGCTACATAAATTCTCAACCATCAAGCTTTGCCACTTCTCAATCACTCTGCTGTAAACTAAACTATACAAACTGACAGGTTCTACACTTAAAATCCATAATAAAGCATAAAAACCACCTAGGAATTTTCACTTTTTTTTTTCTTTTTTTGCTCTGCTGTCTTTATTTCTCTCCAGATAAGCCCCATTTAAAAATCCACAGTCTCCTTAAGGGTAGGATGTGGGAGCTGGAGCTGTCTGCCTACCCGCCAGCTATTTTTAAAGGAAGATGATCAGGAGCTAGTTATGAAAGAATCATATTGTTTTATCTGGTACCACAGAACTTGAGAAATGGTAGACTTGGTGAGTTGGAAAATATGTGGGCAGAGGTGATGTCTCTATGGAAACAGCTGTGAAAATTCAAGTAAATACTAGGCCCATTAGACTTCTGGAAGGCAGCAGCCTATTTTTTCTTCTTCCATAACCTGTTAATTGAGGAGTCTGACCATGGTGAGGAGCGAGCTAGAAACATGGTTTTATCTCTGGTCACTGCTCGCAACTCCTCTAGGCCGTCTCGGAAAGACATCTTGGGCGGGAACCATAGCCCCTTAGGGCCTAGTCCAACCTTATATGCAACGTCATATCATCCAGTGCAAGATTTTCCACTGCTGCACTGATGGTTAGACTTGTGACTCAGGGACCTCATGTGGGTGTACGTAGGGGACTCTTCCACCTTGGAGAGTGGCGTGGGAATGCACTGGTTCTAGGATAACTCCTCCAGTAACAGCCAATTCCTCTTGTTTTGGAGGTTGGGAGAGAAGATGAGATGGGTTATTATCTCTTTGCTTTCCCTACTGGCCTTGCTGTTTCTCTGCTTCACACTGGTGGCTATTGAGATGCTCGTGGGGAACACATCTATGCATTAGCTCTCTTAGGGACATGGCTGGGTTCTTCGAGGTCCCTCATGAGAGGTGCGGCTCTGGCTCAAATGTGTTCATTCCCCCATGGCTACTTCAACTCCCTGCCCCCATCAGCTATGACTGCACTGCCTGCATTTTCCTTGCCTGGTGGGCCTCTTACTGGCACATGGGTTGGGTAGCTTGAGAAGGAGTGTTGATATAGTAGGAAGAGTTTTGCTATTTCTCAGTACACCTTGAAGAAAATATCTGGTGGGTGCTCTGTAATGTGAGACACTTAGCACTCTTTTCCCCCAGCTTTGGGCCCTGGGTATCACTTAGACAAAAGGAAAAGTCTCTTTTTGCATCTTATTATAACGATAAACTTGGATCAAAGCCTTGGCAATAATAAAGCACCAAGATGTTTCTTTCTCTTTCTCCTTTTCTTTTCTTCTTTTTCCCTCCCTGGCTCCTCCCCTCCCTTCCTTCCTCCTTCTCTTCTTTTCTTCTTTCCTGTTTCCAAACAACAACCTTGTAAACTGAAATATGAGGGATAAAGAAACCTAGCAAATCAGTTTTGTCTTAATGCCAATGAAAGAACTTTAACAGAGCAGAGGGATTTGGAATATTACAAGATAGGAAACAATTTTAGTTTCCTGAGAATTTCAGTGGTATTACCACCCGCTGCAGTCACGGACTATACATTTCCACGTCCAGGGAAGCCCCTACCACCCGGCTGACATTGCAATCAGCCACTCTGGACTTTCTTGCATTCTGAGCTCAACCTGTTCTTATCCTGCTCTGAGTTCTCCAGTTCCGAATGCTGGATTACTGGTCCAGGAGGGCACTTAGGGTAGACGTGCTGAACTCACACCATCCTCCTCACAAATTGCTATTGAGATGCTCCAAAAATGTAAAAGTTTATAGAAACCAGGGAAGGGTGCTGTTCACATGCTACAAACATCAAGGAATTTCTGCAGGATTTCAGTAGGGGAAGATGGAATACATGGAGGGCAAGCACGCTCTGTGCTTGTGAAATGACACCCAGCAGAAACCCACTGGTGCATGCAAGCTCTGGGTGGAAGGTGAGAGGTAGCACCAGGGAAGATGGTGGTGAAAAAGGTTTACACCCCTGTCTGGACCCCAAACATTCCACAGGGTGCTGAAGTCTACATGGAATGAGGAATCCTGTAAGTGTGGTCACGGTCTCCGTTTGGCAGAGATGCTGCATTGAGAAAAGGTGGATGGCATGGTCAGTATTGATGCTAATGCTGCTTCCTCATGAGAGTTTGCTTTCGGTGCCCGTGAAAAGCAAAGCAAAGAATCTGTTTGGTATAACTTGTTCGGCTGCCTCTGGCTGCAGCTGCCTCCTTGCTTACCTAGGCCTCTAGATCACTCGAAAGTCAAGAAGACTTTAAGTCTAACATGTTCTCATTTGTTCACGGGAGCCTAAAAGTTTTGAACACAATTTCCCAGGAGAATCAATTTCAAATACTGGAATCTCTGTAAGGGTAAACAAATGGAGAGAAGGGACTGGACAGATGAAAAGAGTTAGTAGTTCAAAGAAGAGGGCCCAGGTGGGGGAGGTGACCCTGGGCTCTTGGTTTTGCATCTCCTAGACTTGCTGCTTTGGTGAGGGCTCCTCACAGACTTGGCATCTGTCTGTGACTGTTTCTCAGCCATCAAACGCCCTGTTTTGGAGAGGAGAGGCGTATCTTCCACCTTACACAGCTCTCCAGCCCACTATCTCCTGTGGTCAGGGCTTAAGGATTCCTTTTCCTTGTTCCTCGTCGTGTGGAACCCTCTCTCTCTGAAGGATTGGCCTGACGTTCAGAAAGTCAGGGCACCAAGGCAGGACTGGAAATAAGTGAGGAGAATTGAAGGGTGCTGGGAAACCTCCCATCAAAATCGCTTCATCCCCACGTTACTCTACCTAATTAGCCCCCTGATTCTTAAAGGATTATATCAGTATTTTGTTTAAAAGTTCAGTCATCTATGCAAAAGAAATACTGAGTGAATTAAAACTTGACATCTTTATTAGCTACTGCCTTGGGAGCAGTAACAGCGTTCCATTTTCTGGGAAAGTGTGCAGGATACAGAAGGTGTTGGATGTAAAAACAAGGGAGCTGTGAAGGAAGGGGCCAGGAGCACCGAGGAGAACTAGAGAGAGGTAGGGGGACCCCAAAGTGGTCTTTGCCTGTTGACAGCTGTGGCTGAGGCCCTGATGTTCTCTGTGATTCTTGTGAGAGGCAAAGGAATATGTTGATTAAGAACATGGGCAACAGCTCATGCCTGTAATCCTAGCACTCTGGGAGGCCAAGGTGGGAGGGTTGCTTGAGGTCAGGAGTTCGAGACCAGCCTGAGCAGGAGCAAGACCCGGTCTCTACTAAAAATAGAAAAATTAGCTGGGGGTGGTGACATGTACCCGTAGTTCTAGCTACTTGGGAGGCTGAGGCCCAGGAGTTTGATGTTGCAGTGAGCTATGATGATGCCACTGCACTCTATCCTGGGCGACAGAGTGAGTTCCTGTCTCAGGGGAAAACATAAAAACACAAAAAACCCCCTAAAACCCCGCAAACACAGACTCTAAGAGCTAGACTGCTAGCTTCAGGAAGGTTAGCAACTTCGCTCTACCCCTTCCTACCTCGGGGACCTTGAGCAAACAATTTAATCCTCTGTGTCCCAGTTTCTTCATATATAAAGCAGGGATAATATTGGTCCCTGCCTTGTAGGGTTGTTGCAAGGATTACATGAGTCAACACATATGAAGTACTTACAACAGTACGTGGCACAGGGTAAATGTTAGTTGTTATTAGCATGTTTTCTGTTACAGAGGGACTTAAAAGGTCAGGACCTCTACTCCTATAAGCCACTGGGGAGGGAGTGAAGACCAACATATACTGAATATCTGTGCTCCAGGGACTGTATATAAAATATCTCATTTAAGGTTCACATACTTATGAAACAGATATTGTCACCCAATTTTGCCGGTGAGAAAACTGAATCTCAGAGACAGTAGGAACCTGGCCTTAGGTCATACAACTAAAAGGTGATAAAGTTAGCTACGGTGTATCCCGTGTAACCCATGACGTTGCTTACACAGTTCTCTTTGGAAATAAAAATGTAAACAAATGGTACAGGCAGATTAAAAAAAACCTCTAGCATTACATTTTTACATACTTATAGAAAATGTACATATAATCCCCGTCTTCCTGACTCAGTGCTCTGCTGTATCTCCCACCCTGACTATGGCGTATTGTCTCTGCAGCCTGCAGCCTTTTAGTACAGAAACCTTGACCGCAGCCTGTGAGGTACATAGCAGAGGACCCAGGTAAGCAGTGCCCGGACTCACAGAGAACACCGGCGCATGGAAACTGTGAGAGATACATTTATGTTTTTTGAAGCTGCCGAATTTGTGGCCATTTATTGCACAGCAATAAAAAACTAAAACACTTACTAAATAGATCCTGAATGATTAAAATTGATTGCATAAATGAAAGGGGAAATAAGTACTTGACTTGGAAGATTTAGAATTTTCCCATGAAAAACCAAGTGTGATTGAAATAACCTCGGAGAAGCTATTTTGGAGGTCTGTACTCAAACACTTGCTAGTTGAAGGAGTGCTAAGATTATGGATGCCATAATTGATTCCAGGGTTTCAAGACTTATTCCCTATAAGTGCAGGAAAGCTGAAACTCTGGCTGTAAAGAACGGGTTATATATATCAAGAGATCTGTGATTTTTAATAGTTACTTCCCATCGTATGTTTATGATGCAACTCAAATTTGATTTCAAGTTTTTTACTTTATTCTTTTCTCAAATTCATTTGATATAAATCTAATTTAATTTCTTGCACTTAGGTTGTATTTTTTGAACCATTGATTTAGCCTATATTAGTTTTACCATGATATGAATCAATTTGTAAAAAAAAGCCTAGAAGATACCTCTTGCACAAATTAATGTTATAATTTAAGAACTAATTTCAGAATGTTGAGACTCAGGTGAGCAGAAGAGTAGTATCCATTTCTAGGATCATGAAGATTATGCCTCCCACAAAAACCCAGTAGAGGTCTTTTCCCTCCTCCCAAACCGGTTTAACTTCATGAATTCTTCAGGTACAATTTTATTCAGAGAGACTGGAAGCAGTCAAGACTTCGTTTGCAAATACTTGTGGAGTGAATGAGTGTGCAAACAAACTAAAAAGGACATACAGGCTCACGAAAGATGAGGGGAGATAATAATTTTCAACTGTTCAAAAGAACCATCCTGGGGCTGTGGTAAGGAAGGTAGCAGTAACCCTAACCCTAACCCTAACGATAACATGGTCATTAATCCTGAGTCCCCAGCCATATTCCACTAGAGGATTTGGGCAATACAATTTTCCTAATTCTGAGTAGATGCAAAGAATAATCCGTTAATTTATTCATCTGTTTATCACATTTATTAAGCACTTCCCATGTCTTAAAAACTACTAGTTGTTGGAGGGAAATAATAAGATCTTAAGAAAATAGCTTCAAATTTGCAGATCTATGGCCAATCTAGGACACTGAATACCTCCTTTAGTAGCTCACTTGATTAAAAATCTAGAATTAAATTATATAAATAAAACTGGGTGAAGAAGTTTTCCTAATAGAAGTGTACAAGCCCTTACATGATTGGTGGTCTTTGGTCCTCACCAACCAGTGTATTTTAATAAATTTTCAGGTAGAGCTTTACGAATGGCCTCAGAGCAATTAAACCTTCATTTTCAGGAAGGGCAATCTCATACTCACTGGACAACTACGGCCAATATATTACTTTGTCAGACATTTGTTATGAAGGATCTTTGAGAAGATTCTGTGCTGGCATCCACGTCACCCCTGACAGAGCTATGCTATTATTTTTATTTCTCAGATGAACAGATGGGTTTCTTAAGCAAAGTAGGCCAACCACGGTTGATAGACCGCCCTGTAAGGTATACTGAGATTTGCAGAAAGAGGTTGTACAACTCGAGCAAAACCTTGCTTGAAGCCTTTCTGTTTAAACATTTTGTGTCTCAAATAAGGGGGAAAATCAAAATGGAAAGAGGTTATAATTAATTAATTTCCTCATTGGCTTATAATATTGCTTCAGAGAACATAATAAAAGGGCTCTTGTACCTCCCCTTGCTGGAACTGGACCTGCTCCCAGAGACTTGCCTGGAGGTTGCAGGCACTTTTTCTGTCCTTTGATCCTAATCACCCAGGGAAAAATTCTAGCTCCATGCTCAGAAATCACTTACTCTAGCTTTCATCTAGAGGGTTGAAATTGGTGTGGGATATATTTAAATACTCTTTGGGTCTTGAATTTGATGAGTTATAGAGGGTCTGCTATGGTCTGAATGTTTGTATCTCTCTAAAATTCATGTGTCAAAATCTAATCTCTAATGTGTTGATATTAAGAGGTGAGGGCTTTGGGAGGTGACTAGGTCATGAGTGAAGGGGATAATGCCCTTCCAAAAGAGGGTGCTTATCTGCCCCTTCCATCATGTGGGGACACATAGAAGGTGCCATCTATGAGGAAGATGTCTCTCTCCAGACACTGAAGCTGCTGGTGCCTTGATCTTGGACTTCCAAGCCTCCAGAATTGTGAGCAATAAATTTAGGATGTTTATAAATTACCCAGGCTAAGGTATTTTGCTATAGCAGCCCAAGTGGACTTTGAAACATGCTGACTGATTTCGGACTTTCATTATGATGAAAATAATCAAATATGGTTTGGCCAAAAGAACAGTTTATAACATTTTGATGCTGGCTTCCTAAAGTCTAAGTTTTTTATATTAAGTATTTAGCATGAAGAGCAAATTACAGTTGACATCTTAGGTTCTCACAAAGTATAGCAGTGAATACTCAATGGACTGCCTTTGAAATTACTGGGTTTGGGTTATGGATCAGATTGAATGAACTCAATATAAATTCTCTGTCACTCGTATGCATGAAACACATTTACTGATGATTAATGTAAGAGTATTTTTATACCTGGCAACATGGTGCTGTATTGTGAAATAAAGTGTTGACAAAACTTGCCTAAGTGTAATCATAGTGAAGCAAACATTATGTGTCAACTGTCAACTATGATATTGTGCTGTTTTGGTACAAGTGCTCTTTGCATACTAGCTTGGCATCTTTGCATTGAGGTTGGATGTGCTAATTTAATTTTCTATTGAACCTTTGCATTGTTGTAAATTTTGTATACAATATTGGCTTCTCTAAAGATTTGATCATTTTAAAAATACCTGTAAATCATATTCAAAATTTATACATTATAATTTTAAAATATAACGATGCCTTTGATTTCAGGTGAATCTGATGCAGCTAATAAAATCAGTAATTTTGAGTCATAGATGACTCCAAGTAAGCCAATTCAAACTGCATAACAATCTCAATAGAGGATACAAGGTATTAGTAGTGACATTTGGTGGCCAAGTCATTATAACCAACGAGTATATGGAAGAATCCAATGATATTCAAATTATCAAAGCAAGTATTTTGAAGAATTGAATGGTGTGAAGTGGCTGACAAAAGAGATACTAAACTGACATTATCCTGCACTTAAGTATAATAAAAACACAATAGTAAAACAAATAACACATTTGGCTACAACATCAATGCATTTAAAATTACATATTTTGAAAAAAGTGACTCAATATTTTCTCACACTGAGCTCTCTTTCTCAGGACTTTATATGCATGAACTTTATATGAATATCCAATTTTTTCTAACATAAATGTAATTATTATGACTATTTTGAGAATTCAGGAAAAAACTTAAAACATTTTAATGAACAATGCTCAGCTGTACTTAAGAGATTTTGCATAAAACTACTTAAAATGCTAAAATTTAGAACATCTTAAGATAGAAACTTGTAGAATTTCAATATTCAAAAGGTAACATCTGTCACCATGGTGAAAAAGTTGAAAAAGAACTGAGAAAGAATCATCAAATTGAAACTATTTTGCTGGTCTAATCAAATATACCTGATATTTATTGTGGTTTTCGAGACTGTATTTTCTCTTTGTACATTTCTTCATCTTTTTTTTATCGCAGTAAAATATATATACCACAACATTTCCCATTTTAACCACTTTTAAGTGCACAGTTCTGTGGCATTAAGTTCATTTATGTTGTTTTGCAACCATCACTATCCTCCATTGCTAGAACTTTTTCACCTTCCCCAGCCAAAATTCTGTACCCATTAAACACCAACTCCCCATTTTCCTCTGCCCCTGGCACCCACCATTGTGCTTTTTGTCTCTACAAATTGACTACTTTAGGTACCACATGTAAGTGGAATAATACAATATTTTTCCTTTTGTGATTATCTTACTTCTCTATTATTTTAATATAAAATGTTTTACCTGTTATTAATTTTATCTAGTCAGAAACTTGAAACATTGACAGACTTTTTGGCTGATTGAATTACATTGTAATTGACAAAATGCTGCACAAATATAAGTGATTTACTCAAATATGAGACATGGTGTTTTAAATTAAAAACCTGCTAAAAGTGTAGCATCAATCTTAATTGCAGGTTTTACAGTATTTTTTCCTATAATCAATGATTAAAATGTACTTTTGTGGTTTTAATTTGCATTTATTTCCCTGATGATTAGTGATGTTGAGCATTTCTTCATATGTTCCTTGGCCATTTATCTATCTTCTTTTAAAAAATTTCTGTTCATGTCTTTTGTCCACTTTTTAATGGTTTTTATTTTCATGCTGATTTGCTTGAGTTCTTTGTAGATTCTGGATATTAAGCCCTTTATCGAATGTATAGTTTGTGAATATTTTCTCCCATTCTGTTGTCTGTCTTATTTACTCTGTTGATTATTTCTTTTGCTTACAGAGGCTTTTAATTTAATCAAGTCCCATTTATTTTTGTTGTTGCTGTATTTGCCTTTGGGGTCTTAATCATAAATTCTTTACCTAGGCCAATGTCTAGAGAAGTTTTTCCTACATTTCCTCTGAGAATTTTTAAGGTTTCATGCCTTACATTTAAATCTTTTATCCATCTTGAATTAATCTTCGTATACGGCAAGAGAGAGAGGGGTCTTGTTTCATTCTTCTGCATGTGGCTATCCAGTTTTCCCAGGACCATTTATTGAATGGTTCTTCCTTTCCCCAGAGTCTGTTGTTGTCTGCTTTGTCAAAGACCAGTTGGTTGTAGGTAGAATGGTTCTTTTTGCCTAACATTGCTTTAGTTATTCAGGCTCTTTTTTGGTCCCAAATGAAGCATAGATTTACTTTTTCTAGATCTATGAAATATGACTTTACCCCTGTCAGAATGGCTATTATTAAAAATTCAGAAAACAATTTGCTGCATCCACACCAGATGCTGGTGTGGATGCAGAGAGAAAGGAACACTTACACACTGTTGGTGGGACTGCAAATTAATACAACCTCTATGGAAAACAGTATGGAGATTCCTCAAACAACTAAATGTAGATCTACCATTCAATCCAGGAATCCCACTACTGGGTATACCCAAAGGAAAATAAATCATTTTATCAAAAAGACACCTGCACTTGAATGTTTATTGCAGCATAATTCACAGTGGCAAAGATGTGGAATCAACCTAAGTGCCCATCAACTGATGGAGTGGATTAACAAAATGTGTTCTATATATTGTTAACAAAATTACCTACGAACACACACACACACACACACACACACACACCATGGAGTACTACTCAGCCATAAAAAGGAATGAAATAATGTCTTTTGCAGCAACTTGGATGGAACTGGAGATCATTATTCTAAGTGAAGTATTTCAGGAATGGAAAAACAAACACCACGGGTACTCTCTAATATTAATAATTTGGAGCTAATCAATGGGCACACATTGGCATGAAGACTGTAAAGGTCATCGGAAATTAAGAAGGGGGAAGACAGGAGGAGGGGAGGGGTAAAAACCTACCTATTGGATACAGTGAGCACTATTTAGGTGATGGGCACACTAAAAGCCCTGACTTAAGCATTATAAGGTATCCATGTAACAAAAACATTTGTACCCCATTAATATTTTGAAATAAAAAAGTGCATTTATTAGAGATTTTAAAGTGATCTGTACTAAATTTGTTATTTTTTTTACCTAAAGCAGAATTGATTAATCATTATTATTATTTGGCACATGAATTAAAACTTATATATACTGTCCTTGGTTTGCTAAAAGAATGAATAAATGATATAAAAACATCTCATGTACAAAGATTTGTTCTGGTGAATTAGTAGGTTTATTAGAATGTAGTTTCTCTCATCTGAATTTTGGAGCATGGGCCAAAATATAAGAAATGCAGAGGAGTGCAGAGAAAGGGATTATGGAAAGCTAAAAATCTCCACCAAATGCTGAGTGTGAGACATACAAAAACACAGGATTTAACATACTTGAATAAGCATCCATGTTCATGTATGGCATTAGATGCATATAATGAGATCAGTATTTAGCGACTGTTATGAGAATAACATAACAGTTAACAGTTGACTCATAATATGCTTATGAGTCAAAAGTTACTCAAAAGCATATTTTCGTTTCTGTGCACTGTATTTCCTATCATAGCATTTTGCAAGTCAGTGTGTATGGGTTTCAAAAAAATGCTGCAGTGACAATATTGCATTGACTTTTCATCTCCTTTTCCCCTCCTCTGGAGGTAACCATCAATAAATAAGCACTGTGCATATTGGAGTTAGGCATGTGTGTAAACAAAATGTTGATTGAAATGGGCAAGAGAGAGAGGAAATTGAAATCTATCACACTCAGAAGCCCCTTAAGATGATCTTTAAGGGCATATTTAATGAATATGAATGTGAGACGTAAGCTCACATCTAATGGTACCTATGATGCCATAAACTTTGTATATGCTGCATTTAATTCACATGACAACTCTCTGAGGTATATACCTTTGTTTTTTCAGATGTCGAAACTAAAGCTGAGAAATGTTAAGAAATGTGCCTAGGTCCCCAAAACCAGTTAGTGCCAGAGCCAGAATTCCAACTCATTTCTATATGGTTCCAAAGCCCATGTTTTCCCCATTGTACAAACTTGTAACATATTTTGTACTTCCTGACTCTCGTTTTTCTTCCCTTAAAAATACAATAGCAATAAAATTTAAGCCAATCTTACTGCCACTAGAAATTGATAAAACATTTTTTTGAAGACAGAGTTCAAAATCCTTATAAAACATAAGAAGATAATTAAGTTCCAGATGAACAAGGGATCTTCTAAGCAGTTTTGACATTGCAGATGATGGTTTTTTCTGGATGGTACAAAACACCTAGGGACTGTTTCGCATTTGGAGACACGTTTAGAAGGATCTCTAGTTTCTGCTAAAGTAAGGGTCTTTCACAAAAAAGAGAAATGAAAGGTACTGTATAGGTGCAGTCAGGTTATGGGGCCACATTAAGGTACCAAAATAAGGTACTACTATTTTCATTGTCAGAAAGAAGAACTTTGCAATAAGGAAAGCAAAATTGCTCAATAAGAGTGAAATTTTATAGCAATAAAAATGGATTAAAGTGGAGTACAAAACATTACTTTAAAGAGGCAAAATAGCTGTAGCTTGATTGCACATGTGGCTACATCAAAATAGATAATGTGTTAATCAAAAGGAATATATGAGATTTCCTCCTTTGGCACATCCTGACTTGGTATTATCAACCTTTTACATTTTTCACAAGCTAAAGAGTATGTAATCATCTCATACAGTTGTTTTAATTTACCATTTTCTAATAACTAGTGATGTTGATCACCCTTCCATATGTTTGTCTTCGGTGAATTGACAGTTCATATATTATGCAAATATTCAACCTTCAACATTTGTTCCTGTTGAAATCTTCTAATAGGTGTAAAAGTTTGTGTGTCAAGTCTCTTGAACTTTCTATACAGACAACGTGGCAGAGACAAAGATGCTCACCAAATCCATTTCCTCTTCTTCCCAGGCACACAGTTACACCACATTCCCCTGCCTCTCTTCCAGCTGTTTTGCCATGTGACTGACTGAATTCCAGAAAAGGCAACGTGGACAGAAATGTTGCTATAACTATTCAATAAATCTTCCCATGCATGAGTCTCTACTTTTTTTTTTTACCATTTGACAGCTGATTGGAGGGGACTCTGAGGACCTAAAGAGGGTCACAGATAACATGGAAGGACCCTGTGTTCCTAGTAATCATGTGAAAGGCTGCCCAACAAAGAACTCCCACACTGGACTGTAATTTGAGTGAGAAATTAATTTACTGGGCCAAACCACTTCAGATTTGAAGTTTATCTGCCATAGAAGCTAATGTTAACATTAACTAATACATACTAACATATCATTTGTGAAAATAACGACTATATTATTTTGTTTCTTCCTTTACAATCTCTATGCTGTTTCTTTCTATTTTCTCACTGTGCCACCTAAGAACGCTAGTTTAATGTTGAATAAACTTTTGGTAGTTGTCATATTTGTCTTGTTACTGAATTTCAAGGGGATGTTGGAATTTCTCTGTTAAGTTGGGTTTTTCATCCATAAACTTAACTAGGCTAAGAAAATTTCCTTCAATTCCAAATTTACTAAGAATTTTACTATGAATCTGTGTTGAATT